>MNCI01028846.1:212796-295033 GCA_015680685.1 Gnetum montanum | reverse complement strand
GCTTCCTACTTCTCCATCTCGCTCTCCTTGGAATGGTGGTGACTCTTTGTGAAAGCATTCTTGTTGCTTCAAGTGGATGGATTGGTCAAGTGTGTTGATGCGAGGTCACTGGATGTGGTTTGTTTGAGTTTGGATTTGGGATGAGTTCTACTTAATCAAATTAACCATAAAATACACAAGGGGCTTTACACAACCTTGTTCTTGGGATTCCATTCCATTCTCTTCTCTTCATCTTTCTTCCCATTTTCCACCTCATTGTCAGTTTTATCATTAGTCCATTCTGGGTTGATGCATTGTTTTTCTTTAGTGAATTCTTGTGGGTAAGTTTTTAACTCTTGCTTCCAAATGACATTCCTAGAGCTTATGGACTCTTTGGTTTGTGGGTTTGTCAGGGCATAAAAGGCATGAGCCTACTTTGGGGAGGACCCACTAGCATTTCTTTTTGGTGCAATTGTTAACTTCTTTCTCTTAAACATTTTCTGCAATCAATCATTTCTTATTTCATCCCCATCCATGACATCCATTTTATTGGCGTTGCCGTTGATATTTTTTTCCATCTTTCTTGTTCCTTCTATTTTTCCATCTTATAGCTATTGGAGGTTCGCTCTTAGTCATGGGGGCCTTGGCACAAACTTTTTAATTTTCTCCATTTTACTATTCACCTAGCCCCTGCACCTTGGGTAGTCACCTATGATAAATCTTTGAACCAGTTTCTACCATAACCACAACTCAGCCAATGTGCTTCGTATCGAGGCAAGGTATCAATTGCATTATGGTTTATCTATCCTTGCTCATTTGTGACTGTGTTGTATGTGCAGATGATGATCATACAAATAATGGATTGGGCTTGGAGGAAGCACTCAGGATGGAATGGAATTGGAGCATTTATGAAAGGAGCAAGTTTGGTAGCGTGGCTATGGATAAACAACGGAAGGTGCAATCTTAGCATTGGCAGCAACACGCTTTATTTTCTTTCTCTTTCTTTCTCTACAAGCTACCAAATAAAGGCTTGGATGTCATTTATGTATGAGTGTTTTCCACAATGGCCATGAACACTAATGTTGTAATATGCTTATTGATCCATTCACTGGGCATGTTGAGTCTGTCATCCATCAATTGTCAATTAGTCAATAATTCCATACCTTCCCAATATTGTGTAAGGAACTCGAGGATGAGTTTTCATTCAGTCGTGGGGGTACGATGAGAGCGGTTACTCTAGCGGTTTATTCTAATTATTAGAGTGGCAATTTTTCTAATTATTAGAGTGGTAGTTTCTCTAAAATTAGAGTGGTCGTTTCTCTCATATTAGAGTGGCAGTTTTTCTAATTATTAGAGTAGTTGTTTCCAAGCCTATAAATACAGTGCCCAGGTGCACAATTTTGGGAGAAAGTCTTGGAAGGAAGTCTTTCAAGGGAAGTCTTTTAGAAGTCTTTTGGGAGTCAAGTAGCGAAACTTTTATAGTTAGAGTATTTTCTAAGTGCCCACAGCAAGAGGTCTAAGTGTGGACAGATCTTTATTTGAGCATTGTATACCTGAGCACACCTTGTGCATAGAAATAAAGATGAGCTCTTGGATTCATCCTTGTAGCACTTGAGATTTGTTTTCTTACTCATTTCCTTTATTTTATTTTCTTCTGCATTTATTTTATTTTATTTTATGCACTTTACATTTCTATTATTAGCACACATAGTACAATCACTTTGAGCATGCATGTAACACTTGCTAACCTAGTAATGATTAGCGTTTGGTAATTCCAGTAGTGTTGCGCTAGTTCAAGATGTGTACGACAAGTGAGAACGGATACTGATGTTAGGATTAGTTTAAAGCCTAGTTAATTAGTAGTTAAGTTGCATTAGTCACTTAGTTATCTCTCTCTCTCCTCCCTTATTAGCAGCAGGACATAAAAACATAAAAGCTATAAAAATCATATGCCTCAAACTTACTTAACCATATAATCGTGACATAAAAGTAAGTTTGGGAAGACAATGATCAACCAACCTGTCCTTGTTCCACAAAGGCGCATAGGCACTTAGTCCTTGGAATTCAACCGGATCGTGCATGAAACGTTTGTATTCGTATGGTTGAGCATAGGGGTACCTCGCCGCTCATCAGTTTCCAAATGTTAATGGGACTACCAAGCATTAAACGTATGCTTGAAGTGGTCGTACTTATGTGTGCTATTTAATCGACATTAATTAATTACTTTAAAACATTAAAGTAAATTGCATGAGTATTAAATGCTTAGGGAAACAATTAAACTATTCCAAGTGCTGCAAGGTTTTATCAGAAAAACTCGTCTTTATTGTTGTCCACACCGAGGTGGTCAGGTACAAAAGTGCTCGAATAAAGATCTGTACACTCTTTGACTCCTACTGTGGGCACTCAAAAAATATTCTAACTCTCAAATGGAAAAAGCTGCAAGCGCTTTGCTACAACTATGAAAAGATTGCCATAAATGTTGTGGGTAGGCACATATTTATAGGTGGAGACAAGGTGCCCTGTTGACGGGTACACATTAATGGGTCAAACCCCACGTCGACAAGATCACATCGACAAGATCCTATTGATGGGGTCATGTCGACAAGATGCAATGAACTCATCAATTATGTTAAAACTTATGACAAGATTGAATAGAATTTTATGATTTTTGTCACTATAAATTTTAATTTTGTGATTATTTTATTCATCTTGTCCATACCCTGCTTACTAATGTTAATGCTCTAGTTGATACAACTTTTGCATTGAGTTCATCCTTTTCTTTTTAGCAATAAGTTTGTCAAGTTTGTCCCTTAACTCTCTATCTTTTTATTATTTCTAAAAATATCATTAAAGTAATTTCAATTAATGATCAAGGTGTGCAATTGCTTAACATGTACTTTACAAACAATTCTTTTGTTATGATTAACAATTCCCTGTAACATATTGATATTCTATTATTTAGAGTGAAGGATTATTGCATATTATCTAGCTCGTATACCAATTTACAAAAATTTGTTGTTTATTGTAATGACAATATTGATTAGTGGGTTACTCTCAAGGCTTAGAAAATCTTGAAAGGAGATTATGTCTTCAAAATTTTAGGAATACTTTTTTGTTTTGAGCACAATCTAAGTATGTTATGGAATTATGTGGTTACCAAAATTGAAAGGAAGCTTGATACATGGAACAAAAATTAAATAAAAGCTCATCCTTGTTGGCAAAGTTTTAGTTATTACGTAGATGCTTCAATCTACTTATGTTTATTACTCCAGTTACTAGGCTTCTTTAAAAAATTATTATAATAGAATTGATCATGTTATCTATTAATTTCTTTGTAAGCAACATAGAAAATACTTTTGTAGAGTTGCTTAGGGTATTTGCACTAGTAGCAAGAAACATGGAGGACTTGAACTCATTAATTTTTACAACTAGGATGTTTATCTTACAACAAAATGGATTGCAAAGTGTATTGATGGAGGTGATGTTTGGATTCTCCTTTTAAGAACTATACTTATATAAGGAAAAGGTAAAAATGATAATGGTTTTCTAATAACTTTCTTCATTGTCTTCTTTTTCCTTGGGCCATTGCTATATCTAGTTCTTTAATTCTTAAACAAATTTGGAAGACATGGTGCAAGATTAGTCAGTATTCGAATTACAATTATATTATAGTTTCAAAAGATTTGCTTAAGCAAATTAGCCAATGATAGTTTTCTTTTAATGAAGAAGCTTGGGCTACTAATTCATCTAGATTATGTAACACTTAGAGCAAATTTGATATGATTGCATTTTTCTATGTATGCATGATAGATGAATTATGTGGATGGAGGCTTCTAGCCTCTATAGTCTAAATAGAAAGAGAAAAAAGATTTTGAAAATTTAATTTATGATCTTGAAAATTTAGTTAAAGTTGACAATAGTTTGCATAAGGCTTTTCTAGATATTTTTTTGGAATAATGAATGATATGATTTTCCTTTTAACTCCAAATTTGCATACAATAGTATGACAAAGAATGATTTTATTCATAAAAAATTCAATAAGATTTGGAAAATGCAAATATCACCATACTTTTAGATAGGGAAAATGGAAGATATTTGGAGAGCTTGTAAACAAGGGCAAGGCCTAATCCTTTTCCTACCCTAGAGGGGAGGTTTTTCAGAATTGGTTGTAAGGATGAAAACTTAAATGCATCCCTAAAGCTATTGGGCTTTTTCTTTAGGCTCTCTCTTTGTTGACTTGATGTACTCTAATTTTTTAAATATTATTATTCATTTAGAAATCACTTGTACTTTGTAAGTTTATGCATTTTGTTTAGTATTGTGGTACTTAATTTATAAAAATTTACAAATTGGAGTTTCCCACTTGCATTTGGATATTAGTGACTTGAGATGTTTGTTGTACATCATAGAAGATTCTTTTGTTCTTTGCTACTATATGTGTCCTTTTGCTAAAATTTCTTGGATTTGGAGTAGTAAGTTATTGCAAGGTTTTTAGTTATCAATTGACAAAGTTTTGTTTTGGGATTAGGGGTGGGTGAGTTTTACAATATTCATAACTTTTTTGAGTCATGTTTGTCCTCTTAATCTTCATGAGAAGAGAGAAAAATCTCAACAATAAATGTAGAAGAGAGAAAAATCTCAACAATTAGCAATCCTAAAAAACCTCCCCTCTATTAGAAAAAAAAAGATCAGGCCTTATAATTATTATATAAATAATTCAAACTCAGGAAAACTCTTTAGAACTTCCAACTTATAAGTTCAAGTCAAAAAAACATGCTAAATTATAAAATTCTAATTATACCATATATCTTGAGGTACATCATTTATCCTAGGATACACATGTGCAATCTCTAAAGTAAAGTAAAGAAGAATAACGTTGTACCACCCAAATAAAGCATGTTCTTTCTTCTCTCACAGAATTAAGAGAGGTTGAGAAACAACAAATAAAAAACATGACCTAAGGTAGAGGTTAAGAATCTCAAGTTTGCCATGACTTTGCAGGAACACGCAACTATTAATAGAGATAGAGACATTTGTGGGATTTAGAAAGCAGGTCTGGTCTGTACTGTACCTTGTAACCTTAACATTACTACGATGCATCATTTCGCGTGTAGAAGCCCGACCC
Source organism: Gnetum montanum (assembly GCA_015680685.1). NCBI lineage: Eukaryota > Viridiplantae > Streptophyta > Gnetopsida > Gnetales > Gnetaceae > Gnetum > Gnetum montanum. Next base: position 289,929 of record MNCI01028846.1, on the reverse strand, counting down.
CAATCTTGATGCTGTTCAGCGACGCAGATTTTCCAACTCCAAAATTCAACAGAAACAACAGCAGGCAACACAGAAGTGGAAGGCGCCGAAGCAGAAACAATCATCGTAAGAACAATCACCGTGATCATGGCAGCAAAAGCAAGAAATTAGATGGACTTTTTACATCCACTCCATATGGCACTGATGATATCAGCATCACCATTAGACGCAGAGCAAAAGAGATCCTGGAGGTAACACGATTATTCGAACAATTTGATTTGATTTTGTGTGCATTGACGTGAAGAAATTTGTTGCTGCTTTGGTATTAAAATCACCTGCGTATTGTGAAAAATTCGAGTAGTTTGATGAGCTGAAGAATTCGAGTAGTTTAATAATCTGAAATGAGGTTTTTGTTCCAGTACGCGGAGACGAAGTCGAAGGCTGCGTGGAATGAGCTGCGTTCGAGCGTGCTTGTTACTACAGACGGTGGAAAAGGGACGACCGTCATCGTCCGGAGATCCGCTGTTGTTATGTTAGGCAGAAGCGTGCTGCTGATTGCGCTTGCGGTCGTTACGTTTGGATTGATGAGCAAATTATTGTCGAAATTGAGAATGAGAGGGAGCAAACCGAAGACTATTGTGCGCAGGGATAGAAGCCTTGGTGGAAAAGAGGTTCTGGTTGGCTATGCAGATAATAATAATCCTCGTCCTTTGAAGGAATATAGCGAAAGCTCACGCATGGAAACAGAAACATATGGTAAAGCAGCCAAGGCTGGGATTGTTGATTTGCAACACGAGAGTAGGAGAAGGATGATACGGCCCCTGCCAAGCTGGTGGAAGCCTCCTGATAGGACGCATCTTCGACCTGTTTCTGAGCAGGAGCGACGCCAAGCTGTGCTGCAACTGGAGTCAATTAAGAAAGGTCGGCTCTTCTCGTCCTTTTATCTGCTTGTTCAAAGTTACATGAGACACTCCTCTCAAATTTCAGTCTGCTGTTTTGAATCTCGATGAATTTGGCACAGTTCATTTTTTTTTTCTTTTCTAGAGTGCAATTTGTTGCATTGCGTGCCAAACGGGAACGTTTAGTTCAAAGCTGTAGAATTTGAATGCTGAAAAGACAAGTACGGTTAAACGGCAAATGAATATCGCCAGCGTGTTGCTCCTTTTACATTTACTTAGGTACTTCACGCTAATTGCACCTTTTGGAAAACACATACGTCACGTGTAAGCGCGGAAAACGATATATATATATAGTATTGTGGCTTCTTCTTTCATTTCCATTTCTTTGCTGCTCAAATTCTCTATGTTTTGGATTGATAATCATTTTCTCTGACCACATTGTTATCCAAGCAAGAACATAGCCTACAACAGGCATAAAAACGGTAATAGTCGATGCAGTACTTTGGCAGGGGAAGGCAGGGTAAGCCTGACGGTTAGTTAAGACGATCCACTGCGTCTTCATTGTCGCCTATGTATCTAAAATGACATTTATGCCTTTAGTGTCCCTTCGTTTTGGTTTATTTTCTGAGCTACATGTACTTTGGACCTCTGGGAGCGGATTTATTACTGCAAATTATGTTTGTAACCGTCTTTTATTATCTTATGATTTTTGTCATTGAACATTTTCCTATATGCTGCATTATTAATATTCAAACTTAAATTAATAAAAAGTGGAAGATGAATGCAAATTTTTAGAGAAGAACACACATGTAGGTTCTGTGGTTTAAGAGATTTTGAGGATTAGCAACATGTTTTTCTTTTTTTTAGTTGCGATTAGACTAAACATTTGAAACAGAAATATAATATCACAGCAAAAGGTCTACATCATCTTTTCTTGTTACATCCAGTGTTAGTAGGCCACTTTGTTGAGTCATTATTTAATTTTCATGATACAAATGTAATGTTTGTTTGATAGACCTTTTGGATTCTAGAATGTAATAAAATTTCAGTTTCACTTTCAGTTTCATTAATAAGCCTGTGATAGGTTTTGTTTGTTTAATAAAAGTGTTTAAGTTGTTAAAACTGTTCTTTTTTTTTCTGGTGGGATCAAAAGTTCTTAAACCATTTAACATATACGTGGAAAGTTGTTATTGAAACAACCAATTAGTTTGCATACAAATTTTCTAACTTTGTTGTAATGCACTGTATTTTTATAATTGTTAATCATGAAGGTAGAAACTGTAAGCGACTGTTAAATACATATAAATAGGAATCGGTGTATTTAGGTTTTGGAAGAATGCTGCACATCCTAAACAATATGGCTAATTTAATTTACATTTCATATTCTACCACGTAACACAGTTTTATGGTTTTTATCAGTGATACTGGACAAGACCCTAAGAAGAATAGATTTTGCAAAGGAGGAGATTATACAAGTTAGTTCACTTTACTTTTATGTTTTAAAAAATTATTTATTTATTTTTTATAAGTGTTAATGTATATCTCTTAGTATTGTCTGTATCTAGAACTTTCTTCCTTTGGTTCGGATAAAAATATGCACGTTATCTCATAACATCGTATTTGCACATGATTTGTCTTATACTGGGCATAATAGCATCAGCTTTAAACCATTTTGGTGCTAATAATATTTCATAATTACATCAAACATAAAAATCAAGTGCAAATTTGTAATTCTATCATTTTGGATAAAAGTTACCTTTTTGGAACTAAATTCTTTTGCCGTAATGGAGGTGAGAAAACGCAAAAGCTGCTTGTTTGGATGTTTATAGAAGTGAAGTCTTTCAATGTTTTCTAGTTATTATTGACAAATGCTGAAGTTCTCTGTATCTGACAACTTGTGACAGCTGAGCTGTACCCAAAGTGTGTATTTTCTCCTACAATATTCAGTTGTCTTGCTTCATTTCTGATTATGTATCCTTGATATACAGTAAAGACAGGTTTAAATGAAGGTCATGAGCTGAATTCTTTACAATTTTTTTAACTCCTCTTTTGTCATTAGTTTCTAAATTCTATCAGAGTGCTGAATCTCTCTTGAAACTGTCATGCTAATGCATGACCTGCACCATTGCAGCATTGTAAATACTGCTTAAATCAAAGATACTGGATAGCAGTCACAGATACGGTTGTAGCCCTATGATGCTGAACTTGACATCGAATAGGGATGGAGGCTTCAAGGATGGTTAAATAGTGTTCTAACATATAATTGTTTTTTGGGGCAAGGAAAACTTTAACAAAAGGTATTAGCTTACTAAAGAACATGAACCCAACAATTATTATTAGGTACTCATAAGCATAAAATTCATCATCATCTCTGCTAATATCTTAAATCAAGAATTGTCATTTTCAAATGTACAAGCTTTATCAGACTAGAAGAGCGTTGGTTTTTTAAATTACTTATAAGGTACACATTTTAAACTTTTAATATATTTTCTAACTTAATTTTATAATTCTAATTTGAAAGAGAAATAACAATAGATGATTCATTGTATGAACACGTATTAATTTAAACTCTTATCATTTGTAATCTTGAATTCACATATTGCAGCTTCATAAAATATGCAATACTTTTGGATTGTCAGTATCTTTTGAAGATGCAAGTGCTCGGGATGCATTGTTCCGTGCTGCTGTTAACTTAGTGCTAGCTGAATGTAGCAGGTAATGTGGTTTCTTCAGTAATGTTTTAATAACATATATAAATGCCATTTGAGTTAGATCTCCAACACACATTGTTAATGCGAGTAATGCCAACAGTCATCAAACTGGACCTTCATTTCTTGATGCGGGAGATACGGATGCAACTCAGTATTTAGCGGGTTTTGCAGAAAATATACGAGTGAAAGCGGATCATGCGGTGCTGATGATAAATGCTGCTATTGCAAAGCTGACACATTCTTCTTTTTTGCATTCCTGGGTAAATTTTTTACGTGACTATTTTGAGAAACCTTCTTTCTTATTTGAAGATGGAAATTGGAATGCAATTTCATATTAGGAATGCAGTGAATTGAATAGGTAAAAACCAAACATTTGCATGGACACATTTGAGTTTGTCATAAAATTAAAAATTTTGTTTATAGAATATTTAACAAATGGAAAATAAGACAATATTATTGAACATGAACTGGATAGACTAATTATAAATCCCTCAATAAACAGGAACTATTTGGTGCCAGGCAACCTAGAGATTGCAGAGGTAAGAATTAGTCAAAAAGGCTGGAAGGTTCATGCTGTGTTGGTGGTGTAGGGTAGAAAGAAGATGGAAGTGAATCCCTTCACACATTTCTGCTTCATTTTCAAAGTGAAGTACATAATATTTTACATCTTATCCTGCAAGAGGGAGGAGAGTGGTGTGGACAACAAAGTCTCCAACCTTTAGCTACTTGTGTAGGTGTTAGGTTGTATCTTCTTTGGCATGGTGAGTAGGTCAGAATGCAGGGATTGTATGGACTGTAAAGTTTATTGTGAATTGTAGTCAAGTTGTGCCATGATTAGAATGTGACCATAAGCTTTATGATGAGTCATAGTTTGGTTATGACTATAGTTTGAAAAGATTCTGACTGTAAAGTTTATTGTGAATTGTAGTCAAGTTGTGCCATGATTAGAATGCCACCATAAGCTTTACGATGAGTCACAGTTTGGTTTTGACTATAGTTTGCAAAAATTTTGAGTGCTACTAATAGCACATTGTAAGTTGCAATGATCAACCATGAGTTCACCATGAAATATGGTGAAGGCTTGACAAATAATTAAGATCATGGATAGAAACTAGGAGTTGTCGCTAGGTTGTGATAGATGTTGCAGGTCCACTATGAGTTGCAAGTAAGAGGAATCAATAAATACTTTTCTGGTACCATGTCAATTCAAAGGACAAGACTAGACAAAAATCAGCTCATCCTACACCACTTCTATCTCACTTGAATATTGGGATCATTCCCAAATAGGTAGGTTGAGGTAATCTTCCTCTAAATTTAGTAGAGTAGGGTAGTTATGATTTTTTTGCTTTTTGTTTATATTTTATTGTTCCTTGTGTCCTTGCTACAATATCAGGAAGATTTTTGAGGCATGTGAACCCTGTGCATGTTTCAAGAATTTGACCTTTGTCTAGGCTGGAAGACTCATTAGGGATGTCCACCCTTGAACGTAGTTCTCCTTGGGTGGGATGTCCTAGGTAGGGTCCTTGGGATGGCCATGTTTGACCTAGGATGTCTCAACTGCACAGGATGAAATATAAAAAATCATAATTCTCCCGCTAGGGCACAAGCATAAAAGCCTTGGATGTCCTCCAATCTCTCATTTGCACGTAGGCTGAAGATGTCTAGCATAGTGAGAGTGGAGGAGAAGCAAATAGAGCTTCAAAAAGAAGAGATCATGGTAAGAACAAAGGAGAGTAGTAAGAGATTTTAGGGTAGCAGGTCTTGGAGAAGGGATACAACAGCAGGAGAAGGATCTTCTTCATGACAAGAGTGAGGGGAATACAAATTCTCATTCAAATCAAAGGCAACAAATAAGAGGTATGCTTTTCAATGCAAGGTTTCCATGACTATTGAGAGAGTGCTTCATTTCAAGCCTTATTGGAAGGCACAGATCCAATCCTATTTTGATACAATGGTTTTTTTTTTTTTTCGATTCTCAGTTTTTCTAATGCTATATTTGAGATTATGATTTGTGAGGTTTTTTCTAATATTTATGACATGCATACTGAAATTGGTACTTTCAATACTTTTGTGAGCGGTATTGTTATTACTATTTCTCTTAGTGTGGTTAATTAGTGATGCTTTAGGTGCTCATAAGTTATGTGTGAACTCTCTTGATGATATATTTTCAAACTCTGTTTTTGGTTTGCTAAGAGAGTTCTGTCATTGTTTGTTAAGGGATCCTAATTTTATTTTGAAGAAGAAGATTTACATGGCTAACATGTTGTAGATGTTTCCTCTTTGTCTTTTATTATTTACTAGAATCTTATAATAAAAGGTGGGAGTTATGATCACTTACTCCCACAGTAGGCATTGGTGCTCTATTGCTTACTTGTAGGGGTCAAGTTGGATTTTGGTTACATCATTTACAAGAATATCATGTTAAAGTATTGTAGTGTTTAGACCTATGAATATCCGTTGCTAATTGTTTTGATTATCAACAATGAAGACATTGACCTTTGGCTCATGTCTATCATGAACAAGGCATTGTGGGCATTTGTTAAGACTTTTGGCAAAATTGGTGACCATCTCTCCAAATTAGCTAGATTAGTTGATAAGCTTGAGCGGAAACATTCATAGTCTAACACTTCATAGGTGGAAGAGCTTCCTCCAATCTCTAATAAGGAGCCCATTGGGACATCTACTTGGTAATCCAAGGAGCACACTCCTCATAGGTGAGCTTTAAATGAGGGCCCCTCCATGGGCTATGATTCAAGCACTATAGAGGATTCGGAGGAGGAGATTGGGTGAAAACACCAATGAAGGGTACAATACAACCAAAACGATGGACAAACCCAAACCATGGAATAGGAGTTTGGGACATGATCCCACTCAAAAGAGCTAACCAACAACAACAACAACACATAAAAGAAAACAGGCCAAAGGGAAGTCACAAGTATCCAAGCAAAGGAATTAGTAGAAAACTAACTCGTATCCTCTTTAGACTTAGTCCACGTAGGGATCCTCATCTGGTTAGATTGGATTCTAACTTCACTATTGGAAGAGAGCCCTTATAGAACTTGCTAGAAGTGTTGGAGGATGGCGAAAACATGTTGATTCTTCTTAATGAGCATGATGCTAATTTCAAGACCTAGCTTCAGCTCTTCATCTCCTCGAATAGTGGAGTTAGAATTTAATCTACCTTGATGAGGATCCCTATGTGGACTAAAGATAAAGAGGATACTAGTTAGTTTTCTATTGTTTCTTTTACTTGGTTGTGTGTGACTTCCCTTTGGCTTGTTTTTATTTTGTGGATAGTTGTTGTTGGTGGTTGGCTCCTTTGAGTGAGATCTTGTCCTAGATTCCTTTTTGTTTTGATTTGTGTACAGCTGCCCCTATTTTATTGTTTGCCTTGCCTGAATCCGAGCCCTTGGATTTGTCGACATTATCTTGCTTGTGGGGAGTGTGGTCTTTAGATGGCCAACTGGTTATCCCAATGGGCTGCTCATTAGAGATAGGAGGCATCTCCTCCATTTGTGAAGTTATGAGCTGAGATTGTTTCTACTTTAGCCTATCAACTTGTCTAGCCAATCTGGAGAGATTGTGATCCATTTTGCCAAAGGTTTTGGCAAAGTTGGTAATGCCTTGTTTATGGTAGACATGAGCTTATCACCAACTGACTTGGATCTAGAGAGTTGTAGTGATGTAGCTTGCGGTATGGATGTGCTAGCTATACTCCCATGGATGCTCTTCTTTCCAACATACTCTACTATCTCCTTCTTGCCATGAATGATTGACATGTTGGCATTGTTTCACAAGTCCTCAAGATGCAAAGATGTTGGGACATAGGGACATGTCCCTAAATGCGCTTGGGCATGACATGGTTTTTTAGGAACGTGCTGTGGATGTGGCAAGCAATAGTTTTATCAACCTTGGATTATCTTATGGAGCACCGAAAATTATAGATAAATTTGTTGAAGATTGTGATTTTTGAGATATTTCTGAAATTTGCATTGCAATTTGGATGATAAAGTGTTTTGAAGAAAATAGTTGCAAATGGTGCATAACTAAACTTTTGGAACATTTCAAGTATGCACCACGTCCCACTTACATCCCAACATGTTTTGGGATACGTCTCCAACCCAAGGATGACTTGAACATGAAGTTTTTCCTAGAGACACGTCCTTATGTAACATAGCATGTTGTGAATGTCAATGCCCTCATTGTTGATTATTAAAATAGTCAACAATGGATGTCGCAAGGTCTTAATGTTGTAATACTATGATATGATATCTTTGTAAATAATATAACCAAAATCCAACTTGATCACTGCAAGCAAGTAATAAAGCACCAGTGCCTGTTGTGGGAGCAAGTGATCATAACTCCCACCCTTTACCACAAGGTTGTAGTAAATAATGAGAGACAAAGTGGAAGCATTTGTAGTCATACCAGCCATTTAAACCTTCTTTTCCAAAATAAAATTAGCATCTTTAAACAAACATTGGCAAAAATATCTCTTAGCCACAAAAGTTTGAAAATATATCATCAAGAGAGGTCATCCATAGCCTATGACCACCTAAAGCATCAAATCCTAGTAACTAATTAACCACATTGCAAGAAATACTAATAGTAGTGCTGCCCATGAGAGTATCAAAAGTACCATTTTCAGTATCTATCCCATAAATATTATAAAAAAACTCACGAATCATAATCTCAGGTATAGCAGCAGAAAGCCTAAGAATAACACACAAACCCATAACATCAAAAATAGGACTGGATTTTTGCATTCCTCCCAAGGCTTGAAATCAAGCACTTTTTCAATAGTAATGGAGACTTTCTAATGGGAAGCATACCGTTTCTTTGCCCCCTATGATCTAAATGAGGGTATGTATTCCCCTTGCTCTTGTTCTAAAGAAGACCCTTATCTTATTACTGCATTCCTTGTGTTGGAACTGCTACCTTGGACTATCTTGTTGCTATCCTTTTTTCTTGTAATCATCTCTTCTTCTTGAAGCCCTTGCTACTTCTCCGCCACTCCACTCTCACTATGTTGGCCCTCTTGAGCCTGGGTGCAAATGAGAGATTTGAGGATGTTTAGGACTTTTATGCTTACACCCTAGTGGGAGAACCATGATTTTTTTTATCCCACGTAGTTGGGATGTCCCACGAAAGTGTGGATGTGTTGCCTGAGGAGACCTTTGTTTAGGGGTAGACGTCCTTGATGAATCTTAAATATCCAGCTTAGCCAAAGGTCATATTCTTGAGATATGTGGGGGTTCACATGGCTAAAAAATCTTCCCAGTATTGTAACAAGACACAAGGAACAATAAGAGAGAAACAAAAAGCAAAAAATTCTAACTACCCTACTCTACTAAATTTGGAAGAAGCTTACCTTAGCTTGCCTAGTTAGGAATGGGCCTGACCATGAGATGTTATAGAAGTCTTGTAGGATGAGCTAATTTTTGTGTAGTCTTGTCTTTCCAATTAACATGGTTCCTTTCTTCCTAGGCATGTGGTTGCCTCCTTGTCTTGCCTCTTGTGAGTGTGATGAAGAGTTTTTTACTTCATGTGATTGTCTTGGTGTTGCTGATTTTGAGAAGTTCATTTTTTTTGGCCAAGAGGCCAACTACCAGCCCTGTCTAAAAGAGTCCTTCTAAGTCATGGTAAAATAATTTTATCGTTATAATGGTGAACTTGTTCATGGGAATTATTATTTTGGCTGAGAGTTTTGCTGAGAGGCCAACTACTTTGTTACCTGAACTTTCTCTTTGGAAATAAATAATTTTTGTTATGAAGCTAGGTGAAGAGATGAACTTTTTCATGAGAATTATCATTGAATAACCATACCATAGTTTTGATTTTTGTTTTCAATGTGAAAAATCAATTTTCAGCAAATTAATTTGAGATTTTATTTATTTGAAAAATATAAAAGATTCTCTTAGACTATGAGAGATAAGGTAGAAATAACCTTACTGTGCATATCTACAGGTTATTTCTACCTTGTCTTTCATAGTCAACCAAGTGAGAAGCATCTTGAAATGTTACCAAGTAAACCATCTTTTCTTTCAAACTATATTTGATTACTCAATAGTGCAGAGGCAAACAAACTGAAATAAAAAAAGCAAACTGTTAAAAAAAATAGAATAGGAGAAAAAAAACAAGCAAACTGTAAAACCAAAAAGAAAATAGAATAGGAGAAAAAAAAAAGCAAGCTGTAAAACAAAAATGAAAATAGAATAGGAAAAAAATTCACATAGTGAAACCCTTCAATGTGAAGGAAACATCTATGGAAAAGCATAGATGTAATTATTATTAATTTTGAATGATCTGTCTTGTACATTCCCAACTCTCTCCCTTCTTTAAATAGCCTCCACCACTTATCACACAAAAACCGTGGGCAGTCAGTCAAATGATTTACGGCAATCATGAAAATGGCAGCTGTATCCCATAGTCAAGGACATTAATTAGTTCCTAAATCATTCAAGGGAAGACAAATACAATCAAGGATGCATAACCACAACTAGTTAAACTAGCACATCACAAAATCAGGAGAGGCTGATACTAATTGCTTTAACAACAAATTAGGGGTATTAGATTCAAGATAGATAAAGATTTGACTTAGTATATAAGAATGAGGTGTTAGCTTAGTCATAAGAGCCTTGGTTTGGAAACTCCATGTCACAGGTTCAATTCTAGTAGGAAACACTACATTATGAATTAAGAAAAACTTTCTGAAACTGGTCTAATAGATCCAAGAAAGTTTCAGAGAATGTAAGTAAAAATTTAGTTTCAGATTCATATAACAAATAGTTAGTATCTGTATAGTAGCACCTAAAGATAATGGATCCATAACTTGTATGAACATACAACAAATCATGTACATGAGATACTGAGACTAATGTGTGTGGTTCACAAAGAAACATTTTAATCAGCTTAAGAAATCATTCTGATGCATATGACCATACAACATTTCAGCTCCATCTCTACTCAACATTCCTTTCATTCATTAGATTAATACATGCTAAAATAGCAGCTAGTATGTTAGTACATGCATCTGCAGTAATACACAACAACCTACATCAACACAACTATTACAAAGAAGAATCATAGGTTATTCAATGAATCACCAAGACATCATTCAATGAGTTGCGAACACAACTTAGAACCAAAGCAGACAAGAATTGCTATTTATCATACAAATCATGTGCACATCAACAATGCTCAAACCTATCACAATTACAAATTCATAGATGGATCAACAAATCAGTATTATCATCATCATCATCATTCTGGCCTTGTCCCAACAAAATGGGGTCAGCTAATTGACAAATCATTTCTAAATACTACAAAATTATGAACACATGATCATCAACAACATTCATCATACATGTCATGAGTACATCAACATCACTCAAATCCATCACAATTACAAATTCATAGATGGATTGACAAAATGGTAGCATCATTATCATACTAGCTTTGTCCCAACAAAATGGGTTGGCTGGTCAACAAATAAGTACCAAACCGCAAGCATCAACAACAGTCAAATCTATGACAATTATACAATCATAGATAGATTATACAAATAAGCTCCAAACTGCAAGAATCATCATAACAAAGCACACTCACAAGCATTGCCACAAGCATCATGAGTAAAACCCAACGACAAGTGGGTTATTGTAGTATTGTTGCATTTTGTTTATGGAAGCATAATATTGAGCCATGAGAGAGACCTTGAAAGAATTTATGGAGCTCAAATGGTTGTTTTCAGAGTTGTAGTTGGAAATTCCATTGTCAATTTCTGTATTCTGCAACAATGCCTCTGCAATAAAATTGGTGAAGAATGTTGTTCATCATGAAAGAAATGAACATATTGAAGTCGATACCCACTTCATTCATGAGAAGTGTAACAATGGCTTTGTTACTTCATCCCACATCCCCACCAGTGTTCAGTAGGCAGATGGTTTCACAAAAGCACTTCTCAAGGATGCCTTTTTTATAAGTTTGTGGATCTTTCCTTGACGGTGGTTTTGAATCCATGAAGAGGGGAAGATACACTTAGTTACAAAATCTGATCACCCTATGGAATCACTACTTCGTAGCTTCAAAAAGAAGTCTACAATAAAAGAAAGTGTTGGTATTTATTGTGTTTTCTATTTTGTTTGTTTATTTTGGCGAAAGTTGTTAGGGATTTCGTAATTACAAAAATCCTCTTTTGCAGCAGAACAAAATCGCTTGTAATTGGCAAACGATAGTTTGAGAACAAAAACCTTAGGATTCCTTAAAAAGAGGTACAGTGGTTCAAAGGATGTTTCTACCTTATGGACTGTTCTTACGTCTTGCATCAAGTAACGTTAATAACTTCGTACCAAAGGTGATCTTTGAATAAGTTTTCATTTTTTTCTTTGTTCATGCTTCTGACGTATTAACTCCTATTTGCATTTATATTAATAATTGCAAAATTGAGTTGTTGCTGTGTCTAACATAATAAAAACAAATATTAAATGTTTGAGCTTTTTAAATTAGCTTTCATTATTTTCTTGACTTACATGTATTATTGAATGTACTGTATGTTCTTTTTTTTTTATAAACATTCCCGAAGCATTACACCTGTTCCCTAAAGTCAGTGGAGTTTTGAACATGTTCCCACGTTCCCAAACCTGATCAGGCACAGAATAAAATTCAACATTCCAGCCATCTGATTCTGAAGCCATTTTCTTTTATCTAGAAAAACGTATCTTTCAAATGCTGAAGAAGCTCTACACTGTAACATTCTGGTTTTTAACCAAAGTTCACGTTGCAAACTTTTCCAAAGAGGTGGTAGCCTAACTGGTAATTAGGTTAATTTACACCTTGAGTTATGTGACTTATTCCAAATTCCTTGAGGATACCTCAAATTTTTCATTTCTAAAAGTGAAAATGAGTATAGTTAAACTAAATTTTCACCAACTGTTTTGCATGTAGGCTCTGACCGTGCAAGGCAAAGATGAAGAGGCTCAGAGGTTTCTTTCAAGGCTCTCTCAAATATACTCAGTTTTTCCTCAAGACAGCTCTGTACGTTGTAGCCTTGTATAATGGAATCTGGCTATCGATTAAGTGATTATCAGATAATTTGAATTCTATTTTTTCTTAATGCAGCCTGAAATGAGGATGGTTGCTGGTGGTCTTAAAAGTCATTTAACCTTGGATGCAAGGAGGCAGCTATTAAAAATGTACTATAAAGCATGTCCTCATCACCGAAGTGTTGTGTTAGAAGCTCTAGGGTTAAGCTAATTTCTCAGCAGAAGAATACTTGTAACTTTTGCACTCAAGAAGCAGTTCTGGCTCGTTGGCCCTCATTCGAACAAGAGCCAGCTGTCTGGTAAAATTCACCTAAATGAAATAAACAGCCATTTCGTAATGTTTGCAATGTCATACAATTTCAGGGAATTTCTGTTCTGTCCTTTTTAAAACGCCTTACCGGTGGCTTGTCATTGTTGTGTAATTGCAGATGTCGTGCAGGTGACAATTGAATGAGCAACCTTCGCTCTTTATGCACCACCGGCAAGACAGACTTGGTGTACCCACATAAAGTGGTTTCCATGGGGGTATTTGATGCAGTTTTGGTTACTTTTAAATATTTCCATAATGATTTGAAATCTTCGATCTCTTACAAACTTGTCATTAGGATTTCTATTACAGAAACCGCCATATCTGTATTGATATTGTAACCATAATTGTTAAATCGAAATTTGTTTGATATGTGCTCAAATGCATCTCGGGCAAATATTTATACTGCTATATTATTCCATTTTTCTGTCATATTTGCGATATGANAAAGAGAACCAAAAATCCAAAGCCTTAACAGAGCCCAAAGTTGCAAAATGACCCCCCTGGGACGAAAGCTAGAAATGAGAATTAACATAATCAGCTCAAAATAGGTTCTACTTAAGAAAAGGTAATATTATGTGTAAAGCCTAGTTCTCGACATTGAAGTTGAACATTGCTAGCAATAGAACATTTCATGCCATAGTCAAATTCAGTGAAAGTGGTATTGTGATACCAAGCATCCAAGCGACATTTCCAGATAAAGAAGATAAGCTCATATAAGAGGATTTTCCATGCTCTTTGAAGGTGTTTCTTAACATAATCATCTTTGAGAATGCAGGAAGGGAAATTGACAACATGGTTAGGAAGAAAGATTTGAAGAGAGTGGCACCATTGCCAAATTTGACGAGAGAATGGGCAATCCCAGAAAACGTGCTCAAAGGAATCGTCAGCTTGACAAATGTTGCATTTAGGATAATCGATACCTAAGAAATGAAGCCGATGTCCAATCGGAAGACCTTGGTGAATCAAAGACCAGAAAAGGAAGCAATGCTTAGGTTGGGCCTTGGAAGTCCATATTCGATGAAAAATAGCTCTCCATTGATGATCCTCAAGATGCATTTCCCATCATCTATTTAGGATGGAGAGTTGAAAGTCTGGTGCGTGAAACCAAGATTTGGCTTTAGCACTACGTAAAGAACGCAAAGGTGAGCCATCGGGCCAGAACCAATCATCGTACCAAGGAGTGTTGTTCTGTTGTCTAGGAACACCAAAGTTTGTAAGAACATGCTTAATATGTTCGTAGATGGGAGTGTCCTCTCTTTGAAATCCCCATTTAACCTTGGCATGTTGCCAAGAGAGGGTAACAGTGTCATTGCTAACTGTGAATAATTGGGCAACGTGATGGAGATTATGTGCAGCAAGACGGTTGGCTCTATGAGGGAATTCATCATAAAGACAGCCTAAATTCANCCCATAAAAAATTCCTAAGAATTTGTTTGATATGTGCTCAAATGCATCTCGGGCAAATATTTATACTGCTATATTATTCCATTTTTCTGTCATATTTGCGATATGATTATGTACAGATGCGAGAATTTGCAAATGTATAGGTGGTGGGGTGTATACAGCTTTGGATTTTATTTTATTCTAAAATTTTTTAAATTCCAGGGAAAAACAGTGATTGGTCATTCTTTCATTCTAGAGTTTTTTTTTTAAGTTAAAAAAAAAAGATGTAATGCAAAGGTAAGAATTTTACGAGGGGCGTGTTTAATAGAATTGATTCAAATCTTTATTAATAAAAGAAGCATCTTAAGCAAAAGGACAGAGGAAGAGGGGAAACCCAAAGACAAGGATCAGCAAAGAAAAGAAGGTCCAATTGGTTTTGCTGGTGTTTTTGGAGGTTTCATCTTTTCAGCTGATCTTAAAAACGCTTGTCCAGGAGACAACTAAGCCTTGTCTTTTAACAAGAATGCCCATTTTAATTTTCATTTCCTGCAAAGGCTTTATGTTAATACTGAAACGCTGCAACACAAAAACCATAGTAAAAATTAGTCATCCATCTTTCAAAAATATGGATGAAGGTATGTAATAATGCAAAATGAAATAAAAGTTGAAATATAAATAATGACCATGACATGGAGGCTGGAAGAAGACATGCTGAATCATTTACTGTGAATGAATGTATTTTTGTCTCAAAAAATTTTGCTTAAATATCATTTTCATATGTGAGTTATGTCACTAATGCATGGACATACAATAATAAATATTCGTAGGAATAATAAGAGATAGAAAGTACATTTTGAAAATGAAAAGATAGAAGCTCTTGAAGGACTAGCTTGTTATTTAATTTGATGCCATAATGGTTGAAGATTAGAATAATTACATATTGTTGACTCGATCATAAATGGGAACTACTTGAGCACTTCTAACGAGAAAAGCCTAATCAATGTATTGTTGCTTGTAGTTATTGTTGGGAATCTCTATGATTTGTTTAAGTTGATTGATGATTTCCCACACTTTTTCCATTTCCATACAAAGTTTGATTATCTTGTCTAGTTGAAAGCTTTCTTAAACATATCCACTGTGTCCCATGCAATTTTATGGTTCTGCACTATTTTTTGATGATGTTCATATGTTACTATAAGAATTGAAGAATTTCATTTACTCTCACTCTTGAATTTGTGTTGGATCCATCTATGACTAATGTGGGTGCATTTTGGTTGTTTTCCTGAAGATGTCATCTAAAACATCTAATTTGTTTTCATTGCTAGAATAAGTTGATTGCACCAATTTGCCTTCCTTTTTTAGGATTGTTCCTTGATTGTACCAAATTTCCAAATTTGTCTTCCTTTTTAGGACTATTCCTTCATTGTTCTTGAAACTAAGTGAGATGGTATTTGATTAATTTTTTACTTTTTGTCAAAAATTAAAAGTAAGAGTCTAGTGCTCTTAGCTATATTTTTGGGTCACAAATGAGGAAGACTAGTGCAATCCTCTATTATTACTTAAACTTTTTGCTTAGCACTTCCATTCCCTTGGACATATTGAGTCTACTAAAGTCCATCCTTTTAAGTTTTTAGATTTCATGGGCATTGCTAACAAACCCTCTCTTCATGTAGAAAAATTAATCATCATCATCATCCTAGCCTTGTCCCAACAAAATGGGGTCAATTACATAAGCTGTTTTTCGCCATTTGCCTCTATGAAGAGTTAAATTTTTGTTTATTTGTAGTTCCTTCAAATCATTTTAGATCATTTTGTTCCATATCTTCTTTGGTCTTTCTTTTGGTGGCTTTCTTAAAATAGCAATGTAGCAACCTTTGCTTAAAGGCTCATTGTTTGATATTCTTTGTACATGTCTAAACCATCTAAGCCACAATTTTGTTAACTTATCTGAAATAGAAGCCACTCCAAGTTTTTCTTTGATGTCTATATTATGTAATTTATCTCTTCTAATAACACTCAACATTTATCAAAGCATTTGCATTTTTGCCACATTGATTTGTTGTTCATACATCTTTTGTACTGCCCAACATTCAGCACCATATAAGATAGTAGATCCAATTGTTGTTCTGTAAAATTTCCCCTTAGAACACCACTAGCTTGTTCCCACTTTGACCATTCTACCTCAATTTTATTTCTAATATCTTTGTCAATTTCACCATCTAATTAAAGAATTAATACTAGGTAGCAAAACTATTTATAGTGAGATACTTTTTTGCCTCGAATAGTCATTTCTATTTCACCACTATTTATGCTGCCATGAAAATTGCATTCCATATATTTTAACTTACTTCTCCTTATTTTTAAGCCTTTTGGTTGTAGAGCATGTCCCTACTTCTCCATTTTAGCAACAATGTTTTCCTGAGATGTATCCACCAACATAATATCATCTACAAATAGCATACACTAAGGGAATTCATCTTGTATTTCTTTTGTTAACTCATCCATAATAATAGCAATTGATGTAGACTTACTATAACTGAAAATCAAATGTCATGCCACAAGCTATTCTAATTTTAGTGGTAGCTCCTTCATACATATCTTAAATCACTTTAATATATTTATCAGGAATGGTTTTCCTTTGCAAGACCCACCAAATAATATCTCTAGGCACTTTGTCATGTGCTTTTTCCAAATCAACAAATATCATATGTATATCTTTTCTATGTTTTTTGAATTTCTCCATAAGCCATTGTATAAAAAATAACCTCAATGGTAGATCTCCCTAGCATAAATCCAAATTGATTTTTTGAGACTATTGATTCAAGTATGAGACATTGCTTTATGATGCTCTCCCAAAACTTCATAGAATGGCTCATTAGCTTGATCCCTCTATAGTTTGCACAATGTTGTACATCTCCTTTATTTTTGTTAATGGAAACACCAAAACTTTTTCTCTAAATGTTCGGCATTTCTCCATCCTTCAAAATTTTGTTAAACTAATTGTCAGCCCAGAAACTCCTGTATCCCCTAATGCTTTCGAAGCATCCATAGGCATATTATATGGTCCAATAGCTTTTCCATTTTTCATCTTTGATAAGGCTATCTTCACCTCAAAGAAGGAAAGCTTATTAACCAAACCAAAATTTGGTTCTTATTAGATGTCTTTTCTTAGAAATTATTTAATTAATAATTCTTGAAAAATAATTTTTCCACCTATCCAAAATTTCATTGTCTTTTACCAAAACTACTTTAAATATGCACCTTTAGGTTTGTACAATCTCCATAGTCACCAAACCCCTCTTCAATTGTAATGATTTATTTTTTTCTTAGTTTTTGGTCTTAATATTTGCAGTAGTGTTTGACATGTTCCTCCTCTTCTACCATCAAAAGTCCAAGAGAACCACAAAAGACAACCATCACTCCAAGAGAAGAAGAAAAGAGAAGAAGGAAGTAGAAGGATCTTAGTTAGAGGAGTGCTTTCAGGCATGGGCAACATGTTTTTTTAGTCCCATAACTAGTACTTGTAGCCCACAAAATTATCTAAGGGGTGTGCTTTGAATTCTTGCTATTGTGATTTTTTTTTAATCATGGGACCCACACCATGCAAAGACATGCTTCCTTTTATGGTCAATAATAGGAGTGATGGTATACCAATGAAGAGTCATGGACTTAAGAAAGAAGTTAAGACTAGAGCATCTCAAATCCCCTTAATATCACACCCTTTTCAATCCCACTCGATACTTCCCCAATTCGTTAGGTAACAAGATCACATGTTACTTTTTAGGTTTAATGTGAAAGAACTTGTATGGTTCCATGATGTAGACTCTAAATGCAACATATGGAATGGGTGGATGTGGTGAGCTTATTACCTGATACCATAATAAAACTGACAGATTATTAGTAGAGAACATAATCCAAGGAAAAAATTGGCCTATTGTAAATCAATTAGAATCTCTATAGCTATGTTCAAAACATTTTCAAAATTCTGCAATAGCAATGGAACAAAATCCAAGATTTTGAATAAGACTAATTTTTACACAACAAGAAATAATAAGAAAATAACAAAGAAAATGAAAAGATATAAAATATAAAATAATCAGTGAAATATTTAAGAAAATGAAAAATGTATAAAAAATATTGAAGAACAAAAAGGTAAAAAATTAGTTGTCCTCATCAAGATTTTATAATATGGAGATCTCCCCCATGACTGTGTTGGAAGAAGGAGATTTAGAAAATGGAGCATGCTTGTTCTTAAGTAGATATGTTAGTGTTGTTGGTTACTTGGGATTCCATGAATGGCTTAAGTTACTACACGTTGACTAACATGTGTTTTTGAGGGCTGGTTGGATGGTAAATTATCATGGCCCTAGAAGAAAAAGTTGAATGAATAATGTAAGGTCCTTCCCACAATGTTTGTAACATAGTTAATTATGGTACATGCATGGGACTCCAATAAAGGATCTTATCTCCAAATTTGAATGTAATTTTCTTTATCTGTGCATCCTGATGTTACTTATTATGTACTTTGTGCACTTCATTCATCATTAAGGCAATTCGTCAGTTTTCATCTAGCACATTAAGTGTCATAAGACATTCTTTTTGTGCTAGATTAGTATCTAGGTTAAGCTTACAGATAGTTGTAAGTATTTAGTGTTCATCGTGGATTGGAAGTTTAGGTAACTTTTCGTACACTAACTCATAGGGAGAGTAGCCTATAGGAAGTTTCCATGTTGAGTGATATGCCTAAAAGACATAGTTAAGTTTAGTGCTTTAGCCTTTCCTATATTTACTGATGGTTTGCATTAAGATTTTTGTAATATCCCTATTGGTAATCTTAGCTTGACTGTTGGCTTGGGGGTGATAGGAGGTTGTAAGTTTATGTTGCACCCCCAAGCATTGCATCAACTTCTAAAAAATAAACCCTGTGAAAGGTGTCATGTTATCTAATATTAGTGCTCTAAGCATATCAAACTTGTTTACCACCTATTATTGAACATATTGAGCTATAGTAGTAGATGTATAGTCAAATACAGCCGTAGCTTCAGCCAATTTAGTACAATACTCAACATCAACTATGACATAGGCCTTTCCATTTGACATGGGAGTGATGGATCCTATAAAGTCAATTTCCTAAAGGTTGAAAGGATCCAATGGTTTGATTCATTGTTAGAGCCCTTCCATTTGTGCGATCATTCCTCCATCTCTTTGACGTCAATTGCATGAACAAGAGAAATGATGAACATCCCTGAAGATGATTGGCCAAAAGTATCCTGCCATGAAGATCTTTGTGGCTATCCATCTTCCTACATAATGGCCTCCATAAGAACCTTCATGAACATCCTAGAGGACTCGCAACTAATCTTCATTGGGTATAGATCATTGTACTAGGCCATTGGCATAAACCTTGTAGAGGTTGCCTTTAATTTTCATGTAATGCTTAACCTAGTGAAGAAACAATGATTTCTTCTTATTATCCCATTCTATGAGAGTCTCTTATGTGAGTAGATAGAAGAGAAACTCATCATACCAATTAGTAACCTTTGGTACTTGAACTTCAATGGACTTAGCAAAGAGAAGCTCATCTGGAAATTGATCAAATAAGGATTTTTCATTCTCATTTCTATCCCATCTTAACTAAGACAAATGATCAACAACTACATTCTTGGTCTCTTTCTTATCCACCATGGTAAGATCAAATTTTTGTAAGATTACCAACCACCATATAACACAGGGTCTTATTGCTAGTTTATTCATTAGGAATTAGATTACACTATGGTCTATGCACATAAAAATTAGATATCCAAACATAGTGTCTGAATTTTTCCAAAGCATACACCATTGTCATGAGTTCTTTTTCAATGGTGGTATAGTTAAGTAGTGCACATTTTTTATCATCCATTTGTGTAAGCACTACTTTCAAAGCATAGTTAGATGCATTTGCCATTATATGAAATGGCTTGGACCAATCTAGAGCACATAGAATTGGAGTTTCTACAAGCTTCTTCTTTAAGTGTTGGAATGTCTATTCACATTTCTTGGTCCTTTCAAAGACTACATCTTTTTTCATGAGTTCTACCAATAGTTTGGTAATCGTAGAGAAATTCTCAATGAAGCACATGTAGTAACTAGTATGGCCAAGGAATGACCTCACATCTTTTATTATTTACAGTTGTCTACTTATTCCTTGGATGATCCTTACTTTTTTAGAGTCCACCTTTATTTCTTTCCTTGAGACTTTGTGTCCCAATACAATGCCATCTTGAATCATCAAGTGGCTCTTCTCCTAGTTGAACCATAGGTTTATCTTCATGCATTGTTTTAACACTTACCCAAGATGGTCTAATGCTTGCTCAAAATTGGTATCGGTATCGTAGGTGGAGAAGTCATCCATGAAGACTTCCATACCACTACGAATCTACTATTGAAAGATTCTTAGTACTAGGCATTGGAAAGTTGTAGGGGCATTACAAAGGCCGAAGGATATCTTCTCATATGTATAAGTCCCTTGAGGACTTGTGATAGCTATTTTGACTTGGTCTTTTGGTGCTATTTGAATTTGGTTGTAGCCACTATATTCATCCAAAAAATTGTAGTAATAGTATCTTATGATTATATCCAATACTTGGTCCACAAATAACAACAAAAAATGATCTTTGAATGTTACCATATTTAGCAGCTTGAAATCTATACAAATCCTCCACTGTCCTTCTTTCTTTGGAATAATAACAAGTGGACTTACCCAATCACTGTCTACCACAAGGTAGATGAATCCTACTTTGAGAAGTTTTTAAACTTTATCTTTGATAACTTGTTTTAGCTTGGGATTCAACCTTCTCTATGGCTACCTCTTTGGTTTGATGGTGGAGTTTGTATAGATCTAGTGTTGGCATATTCATGGATCTATTCTAGTTAATTCTTTATATGACTAGGCAAAAGCTATTGGTCATTTTTTCACAACTTCTAGTAGCTTTCATTTTTTTTTCTTTGGTGAGACTGACATTGATGATTGCTAGCTTACCCTTATTGAGAAAGACATACTCTAGAGTTATCAATAAAGACTTTGATTCTCAAGGGACTCTTGTTTAAATTTTTTAGGGACTTCCAACTTCCCTCAATCTAATTTACCATTTTTATAAAAGAGTTAATTTTAAATCTACTTCCTTTCATCCATCTTATCAATATAAGCACTAAGGAGAAGTTCAACTAGTTCCATGCATATTTTTGAATTAAAGTTAGCATCTATTATTAACCATTGGGTACCTTCTTATTTTATGGCTTCTACATATAATCACCTTTGAATGTTGGATGCTTTGGCACACTTATTGTATGTTGTCATAGATGTGCTTTCATGGTCAATATCTTTTGCATGCAATAACACCCTGTGCCACTGTACATGATGCATAGAACCTACTTCTTCTCTACCCTTCTAAAGTCACTTTCCTTAGAAATTTCTAAGGAAAGGTCTCTCATCCTCATATTGGTATCAATTGTGCTAAGCCAAGCTCTAGGAAAGTCCTCCTTATAGTTATCCACATGGATTACAAGGAAATCTACTAGATAGGACCATTTACAAGTAGTGGTCACAATATCCTCCACCAATCCCAAGGAAATAGCGATGGATTAATTAGTAAGCTCTAATTTAATATTGCATTTCTTGAGTGGAGCCAAGTTTTAGGTTTTGTACATTTCTTGAGAGATTAAGTTTATCCCTAAACCTAAGTTTAGTAGAGCTTTGCATGAATCATTTCCTATAATCTATAAGTAAATTAGGGGACTCCCAAGATTAGATCTTTTCCTAGGAAGGTGTCTCACCTTGATCTAATCTGTAACTACATGAGTCAACATGATAGTATGAATATTTTGAAATCATTGGTTTGAAGGTAGTTCATTGGTAGCTTTAGAGGTAGTTGGAGAAGGATTGACAGCCACAGATGTTTGCAAGAATTTTAGTGAACTATTGGGTCTAAAGAAAGGTCTTTTTTGAGGCTTATGGTTAGAACCACTCAGACCATTATCTAACTGTAAGTTTATAGCCCTCATTGCATTGCATTACTGAGGTTGTGGTGGAATTTCTCCTTGCATAGGTAATGCAAGTTACAAAGGAGTGGTGTCGAGAGGCATAGAGTGAGATGGTGGATAACAAGGAGGATAAGTTGAAGAAGATTTAGTTCATGAAGTAGGTGTTCTATGACATTTTAGGGGGTAATAGAAATGGGATAAGGAAGTATGGCTTGTAGAGCTATGAAAAGATATAAGTTGTTAGACATAATAACCGTATGGATTTGGTTGATGGTAAGGATACTATTGCTGTGGTGGTGGCATCCCCTACAACTATAAATTTTTCCATTGTTAATAATGTTCCTAAGGTTAAGGTGGTGCTTCACTTCGATAATACTATGGTAAGTGAAACTGTTGCTGATAATTACCTTGTGAATAAGGCAATCTCATGAGTGGTTGCCTATTTGCCACTTTTGGATTCAAAGCATACACTCCATATTCTTGTAAATGTGGCACTACAGTACAACACTCCTTGGGACATTTATATTGGCATATGTCACATCCTTTTTCATCTATTTTAGAATATGCAATCTCATCTATAGTTGCAACCTTACCTTTCTATTGATAATAGTCCTTGATTGTATCTTTTTTCCTTCTTCTATCACTATCTTGGTTTCCCTACTTCATTTTATCCTCTACAATTTTTAAACTAGTTTGAAACTTCTCATCTAAGGAGTTCCACATTTTGTCTATTGTAGCTAATATTTCTATGATAGATTTTTGAATTGACAAGGTTTGCCTTTGTACCACTTCATCTAGTGGTACTTTTTCCTTTGAATCATATAAACACATCTCCCTTTTTTAAATGGAGGAATCCCTATTGTACTCTTTTACACTTTCCTATTTTTTAGTTCTCCTTCTTTCCTAGCCACTTGTTCAATGAGCTTTTGGATCTGATGGGCCCTCATTTCTAAAAGTCTTCCTTGGGAATAAATTCTAAGAGTTTATCTAGTTTTGTTTTGGAATCCATCTATTATGTGGAAAACTACTCTCTTTGAGAAAACTGAAGGCTAGGGCAGTAGTGCAAACAAGAGGAATACTTGCCTAGGATTACATTAAGGGATTCATGATTGTCTTGCTTCCACCATTGAATTTTTAGCCTCAAATTAGACACCCTTGAGTATGTTTGATAGTTATCATTAAATAACTCTAGCATCGTACTCTATCTGCGAATAGATTCTAGTTCCAAGGACTAGTACCAACTTTGAGCTTCTTTGATAAGTGTCCTAGAAAATAGTTTGAGTTTTTACCACTCACTCTCAATATTTTATAAGACACAAGCATCAAGAAGGCTTGTAAGTGATGTTGTGGATCAACATTATATCATCTAAATTTAGGGATATTATTCATGTCAAGCTGTTTAATTATGTTATCAATTTGATGCCTAGTAGGGATTTGAACTGCTTTTGAAATATTAATCATGCTTCTTGTAGCTAGTAGTGGTTCATCATAGTCATTATTTTGATGGTCATGTCTTCTATGATGTAACCTACTATGCCTTCATTCTTAACAATGCTCCTCTTCCTCTTGCAGTTGACTACGTTCTCTTTTTCCATAACAATGATGGGATTTCCTATCATCTCCATCTTAGTTCCAATCACTCATTCTTTAGTCTTGGTCATAGTCCCTCCTATTAGAGTTTGACAATGACGAGGATGATGAAGGTGGAGGGCTATGAGAGTGGTGCCTATTGGTCCTTCTCCTATGGTCCTTTAATTGTTCTTTTTCTTTTCTTTTATGAATGCTTTAAAGATCTTTGCCTTAAGGTTCTTCTAGTTCTAGACCCTATGCTTCCCTCATCCTGATTATCCACCAAGATTGATTGTAGTCATTGGTGAAGTGTGTCATCCTCATCAAAAGGAGGAGGATCTTGATGTTGAGATTTCCCTATTAGAAATTCAAGGCCCTCCTTTTGTGGTTCCAGGAATAATGATATTAGGACTTTTTTTTTACCATTTGAGGCTTCATAGTACACCTCCATGCATTAATCTTTTCTAAGCTAGTCATCCATTAGCTAATAATCTCTAGAGATATGGTCTATTACCTCATAATTTGGGCTTGATGATTCAAGCCCCAACTTCATGAGATTTGCCATGAGCATTGAGGGAATAGAATAATCAAGAGGTGATGAAATGTTGCCTTCCAAATTCCTCCAATGTAGCTATTTGTCCTAATGGAGGATGAAAGTGAAGTCTAGAGAGTAGGGATCTAGATGTGCATAAACCACTTTCAGTTGTTGAGGCTTCTCACTAGTAGTTCTTTTGGATCTATTATGTTGTTGGTAGGATTCATCAACAATTGATGGTGAATCATGTTTACAAGAAGAAGCCATTTCAACTATTTTGATAAAGTGGACATTGATAAATTATTATTATTATTTTATTTGAAAGACAATATATTATTTACTCCTTACAACAATTCTCTATGAGTTCAATGTCTACAAATACTTAGCATACTTTGCTAAACTAAGTCCCCGTCAATAGTACTAATGATGAGTAGCGGGTATTCCCCATGCCCAGCCATGTGAATTACTAGTGTGTACGCATGATTTGGTTGAATCCCGTGAACTTTATTTACCTAAGTGGTCGATATTTCTAGATGGTGAAATATGTAGTCACTAATTGTTATCTTCCCAATCAATACTTGTGTTAATCTTTGTGGATGGTAAGTGTGGTTGAGGTGTAAGACATTTATTTTTAGACTTTTATTATTTTTCTTATTTGTAAAATGGTTAAGTAAATGAAGATTTAATATTTAAATTAACTAATTGATTAACTACTTAATTAACTAACTAGCCTAAACATGGAGTATCTATTTTCACCTTTTGTACACATCCTAAACATATAATAATGTTATTAGTTACCAAGTATTTAGTACTAGGCATACAAAATACCCACTAATAAGATTACCAAGTGTTAATATATTATACTCAAAGTGGTCATGCTCACGTTGCTTACAAACGATAATATTAATTGATTAATAGTAAGAAAGTAAATTGATGGAAAGTAAAGTTACACTAATCTAAGTGCTACAATGGATAGAAGAAATCTTGATTTTATTTCTGCTCATGCAAATGTATCCAGGTACATGTGCACTCAAATAAAATGTTGTACAATCACTTAAATTCACCCTATAGGCACTTAGAGGAAAAAATATTCTAACTTCTATAGGAAGAAACTGCAAGAGTTTGGCTAAGAGAATGACCAAAAGGTATCATAAATGTGAGGGGTGTGCACATTTATATAGGCAATGCCTACATTAGTGTCAGCATATCTACATCAACACATCCTAACATGCGTCGATAGGCCTACGTCAACCTAGTTATCTTATTGATGTTCCATCAACATGATTCTTTAATTGTATGAATCATAATTTGTTCCATTATTTGAGAATTTTGTCTCCTATATATTAATAGGTGCTTCCATCTTCTATGGGATTTCATCATCTCAAATAATCTTCTAGTTGTTCAATTTGTTCTTCCTTCATTAAGGTTTTAATGTCGTTCACTCAATCTCTTAGTTAGGAGCTTATCATTGGTTCATGTAGTCTTGTACAAAACAATAGATAATGATTTTGCTAGGCCTCACAATGGGGTTTAGGTGGAAGTTTACAATCTTGTAGTGGATCCTTTCTGTTAGTGTGAGCTCACCAAACTCCTAGCGGTCGACACCATAGCATTGTCACACCCATTCCTTTTTGATGCTAGGGTTTGCCTACATTGGAATCTCAACAAGATTCAACCTAGTTTCTAACAACCCAAGCATTTCAACAATGGCTTACATTGAGTAGGACATTGAGATATCCTTGATTTTGACTATTGAACTAGCCTACATATTATTCCAGCATAAGAATGTCTCTCCCATGTATCACTCCCTAGTGAAAGTGATAATTGGCCACATGGGAGAGGTCTTTAGTTGGTCCTATACTTCTTTAGTTGCTTGCTCTAGGAAAGGGCCAAATTTTAACTTTTGGAGCACTATTTTTTGGACCATCCTTGATCTGATTTGATTTAGGCAAGCTTCCGTCAAGGTCACCTCAAGGTTTACTTGCTAAGCTAGTGCCTCATCTTGATGAAAATGTTCTGTTGCTATTGGTGGTTCTAGAATTTAACAAATAGATTCCACCTCAACCTCTTCCCTAAGAGTACTTGTGGTGTGGGTTGCAAGTGGTTCTTCTTGGGCTTGTTCTTGGCCCCTTCCCATTCTAGGCCATTTCTCCCTTGGTTCAGACAATCCTCCTTCCTATGTGTGGTTGCCTTTTGGTGTCATTTGTGGTCACAACATATTCGTGGATTAGTAGATATAATGTGTAACTTTAAATATTTGAATACCTTATCTTGTTAGTTAGTTATACTTGTCTAAGGTTGGACCATGGTACATTGATTATTCTATTAATTGTTCATTATAAATGTCATCGAAGCTTGTTGGAAAGGTTTAACTCTTGTAATTTGGTGTTTAAATGTTGATTTCTTAGTTAAACCTTTGTGGGAGTTAGAAAAATGTGAAAAAAAATTTGTCAAAAATGACACATTTGTGGCTCCCACAACTAAGAGCTTACGTCTGATAACTATAGGGTCAAAGAACAAAGTGATTTGGATAAACAGGTAGGAAATTATGGGCTCTAGAAGGTTCTAGGTTCTAAAAATTTGAAAAACTCCTTTGGCGTTTGTGAGCAAATGTGAAAATTTCAAAGTGAGGTTGCACATATTTATACTATTTTTGCTCTACGTTGACAAGGCCATGTATACGGGGCCTTGTATACATGTCTACTCCATTGATGAGGCCCTATATATGGGGTCCATAGACAAAATTTTCAATTGTGAATATCTTGAAAAATACAAGGAATTTTTCAATGAATTTGAGATCCATGGAGTTCTAGAAAAGCCAAAAATATGATAAAATCATTAAAGAGGATCTTTGAAAGCTTAAAAATTGAAAATTTTCATGGAGAATTTGTACATTGAACATAATGTGTAAAGCAGCACATGGTTGGATGTAGAAGATGGGTGTACAAAAGATTCTGGTTGCAATAATACTTAAGGATAAGGTGCTTAATGAACCCAACCAAGAGATATGCAAGTGGGTTCTTCCCATAGTAGGCACATGCCTTGTTTTCCCTTGCATAACCTCAACCAAATATGTTTGTAGGTCCCATAGGCGATTAATGCTTGATGAAAGTTAAGGACCAAAACCTGGAAGATTGTATCCAAAAATTTATGTTAGACCAAAACATTGAATCAAGAACATGGACACTAGCAATGAGGTGAGTTACATGTAGCATAGACAGATGAAGAAGAAGGTGGAATGGAATTTCAAATTAAGATCATAAGAAGTCCCTTGTGGATTTGTGTTTAAATGACTGAAGAAGATCCATCCTTAGTCGAGACCTAAACCAACCTCTTTCAATGACTTCACATCACTAGTCCAAGATCGATCCACCCCCTCAAGACACAAGAGTGCTCTTAAAAAAAAACCATTGCTCCATAAAGAGAAGAAAAGAGAAGCAGAAAGTGAGAAAGGACCTTAGTTAGAGGGGACCTTCAAGCATGGGTAACATGTCTTTTTAGTCCCATAACCAATGGTTGTAGCTTGTTTATTTGTCTAAGGATTTTGCTTTGAATTCCCATCATGTTTTTTTTTTGGTTGGGAACCACACCATGTAAAGACTTTTTCAACTTCCTTTTATTAGTCAACACAAAATGGTAAGAAGTCCATGAAAACACTTATGCACCCAAGCAAGTAGAAGAGTACAAAGAATATTGAGTCCCCTTAAAGTCACACCTTGTGCAAATCTTTGAATCCTTTCCAATTTTGGAAATTACCAATGTCATAAATTTATTAAAAGTTTATTTAATGAAAGAGACCTTAAACTTCCAAAACAAGGAAAACCATAGAGTTTATGAATGGATGAATGTCGTGGACTCACTACTTGTTCCATGAAACAAAAACCATGTCTTAGCCATCGGTACAAAAATTTAGAAATAGAAACCAAACATTAGCAAACAAAACATTACACACAAATCACCATTAGTAACAACTACAACACTAGTGTGTCTTGTTGGCACAAAGCACTTTTATTAACAAAATTTAGAAAATCACTAAAAATAAAGTAAAATATATAGGAAAGTGTAAAATACTCAAGAAATATTTAAATGTACTAACCATGATGTAAAACAAAAAATAGTGTAAAATAGGAAGAAGTTTTTTTAAAAAATCAAAAAGGTGTAAAACAAAAAAATAGAAAAATCGTGGAGCCATGTATATGATTAGCACAAATGGCCATCTCCCCTACAACTAAGTTGTAAGAAGGAGATCCAAAACATTGAGCATGGTTGCCCATTCATTGAGGTATTTGTTACACCGACTTCCTTGGGCTTGTGGAAAGGCTTTATTTGCTAGATGTTAAACAATTGTTTTTTCTTTAGGTTTTTAGATTTGTATATGATCATGGCCCCAGAAGGAAAGATTTCATCAATTATATATGTCCCTTCCCACAACATTTGGAATTTGGTTTTTTGAGGTACGTGTGTAGAATTCTAATAGAGAACCTTATCTCTCGATTGAAATCTCACTTTTTGGATTCTAACATCATGTCGTTGTTTGTTGAATGCCTTGTGCACTTCATTCAAAGATAGGGCTACCAACAGGCTATTGAAAGTGTACAGAGCTCGGATTGAATTATAAGTGTTGTAAGTCTTCTGTACACCAGCTCGTAGGGAGAGTAGCCGATAGGGAGTTTCCATGTTGAGTGGTAGGCCCAAAGGGAATTGTTGAGCTTTTTGCTCTAGTCTCTCCTATATTTGCTAATAGTTCTTGCTAGAATCCTTGTGATCTCCCTATTAGTCACCTCTAATTAACCGTTGGCTTGGGGGTGATAAGGTATTGTTAATTTATGTTCAACCCCTAAGTGTTACATGAGTTTTTGAAAAGTGACATGTGTAAAGTGAGTTTCGTTGTTAGAAATTAGTGCATGTGGCACCCCAAACCTATTCACAACATTTTGTTGTACAAATCAAGTAGCAATGGATGATGTACAGTTGGTGATGGCTACTACTTCTACCCATTTGGTATAATAGTCAATGGTGACAATTATATATGTCTTCCATTAGACATGGGTGTGATAGGATCCATGACATCTATGCCCCATATATCAAAGGGTTGGTGATGAACTTACTCTAATTCATCCATGCCTACAACATAAGCACATGTCAAGTTCTCAATAGGTTCCGTGCATATTGTGATGCCATCAAAATCAATGGTCAGCCACTAGGTGCCCTCTTATTTTATGGCTATTGTGTATAGACACCTTTGAATATCTACATCATGTGCACATGGTTTTCATGTAAAAATAAATACTTGGTTCACAGACTAGAGCTTTTGCACACAATTGCACCTTGTATCATTGTATGTGATGCATGGAACTTATCTCTTCTTGATCTTTCCAAATGCATTTTCTTTAGATATTTCCAAGGAAAGATCTCTAATGCCCATTCTTACATCTACATTGCTTAATTAAGCCCTTCCCATAATGACCCTTGCAATTTTCAACTTTGATTACTAGAAAATAGACAAGATAAGACCACCCACAGATAGTGGTCATAATGTCTTCGACTAGTCCTAATGGAACAATGATGAACTGGTCTACCAATTCCAATATGATATTACTCTTCTTGAGAGATGGTAGGTTCTAGGCAGTATACATCTCATGAGAAATCAAGTTCACACTAGGATTTGAATCAAGAAGAGCCTTACATGGTTCACTCCTAGTAATTTGTAGATAGATAAGAGGACTTCCAGGATCAGCTGATTTCCTGGAAAGGTTGCCAGCCTGGATCCAATCAGATATGACATGGGGACACATAATAGTATGGATTTTAGATGGCATTTGGTTTGAAGAGGACCTAATGGAATGGTATGTAGAGGATGAATCAGGAGTAGGGTGATCAGCCCAACTGCTTGAGTCTATGGCTTAGTATGGCTGTTGGGTCAAAAGAAGGGTCTTTTATGAGCATGAGGTTCTGAACCCCTCAATTGATGAACTGGTTGCAAATTGACAAGCCTGGTAGCATTACATTGCTATAGTTGGGCTGGAAGTTCACCTTGCATAGATGGAGTAGGTGGTAGTTGCATTGAGGATGGAGGAATAGGTGCAAGAACAAGAGAAGGATAAGAATGAAATATGGCATCCCTCCTAGAATGTGGAGAATAAACTCTGTACTGTTCAACAAGGTAGTAGTGATGCTAAAAAGGATAAACATGACTGGAAGAGTCATGTGGAGACAAGGGTTGTTGAAAGTAATACCCATATGGAACTAGTTGCTTGTAAGGGTATTGCTGCCTTAGTGGTGGCACCCCCCACGACTATGGTTGATGCCACTTTTGATATTGCTTGTATGATTACGGTGGAGTTCTACTTGGATAATATTGTTGTTGCTAATGGAACTACCTAGGATTGCTTTGAGGATTAGGTAATCTTTTGGGTGTTTTCCTTCTTGCTAGTCATGGATTTAGAGCATACACTCTAGACTCCTGTAAGTGTGATACAATGGAACAACATCCCTTAGGATGTTCAGATTGGCAGATGTCACACCCACCATCATCATCTAATTTAGTTTTCACAACTTCATCTACTATAGCAATTTTTCCCTTACCCCTTTGGTAGGTACATTCAACTTCTTTTCACCTTTTGCAGTTGTGATCACTATTATAATCTCTTGATTCTTCAATGATTTTCAAAGCAATTTGAAATTTTTCATCCAACGAATCCTACATCTTATCCACCTTAGCTAAAATTTTAGACATAGATTCTTTGAATCGTCAAGGTCTTTCTATTCACCACCTCATCAAGTGGTGACTCTTTCACACTATCACAAAATCAAACCTTCTTTTTTCTGATGGAAGGTGATGAGTGGCGAGA
Organism: Gnetum montanum; assembly: GCA_015680685.1. Classification (NCBI taxonomy): domain Eukaryota; kingdom Viridiplantae; phylum Streptophyta; class Gnetopsida; order Gnetales; family Gnetaceae; genus Gnetum; species Gnetum montanum. The sequence continues at coordinate 258,632 of MNCI01028846.1, read as the reverse complement.
TACCCCTACACTCAACCATATGAAACGAGCGTAGCACGTGTGATCTGGTCGAACTCCACAAACTAAATGCCTACACGCCCCATGGAACACTTAGGGTTAATTATTTATTGTCTTCCTAGACTTACTTGTAGTTGTCACGACGTATGGTTAAGTAAGTTCGAGGTATATGATTTTTATAGTATTTTATGTTTTTCTCCTATGCTATCGAGGTGAAGGGTTGAGAAACTAACTAACTCTAACTAATGAACTAAGTCTAAACTACCTAGCATCAGCATCCATTCCCACTTACCATACACACCCTGAACCAATGCAATCATGGCTACCAAATGATAATCGTTGCTGGGATCACCACGCATAACACACGTGCTTGAAGTGGTTGTACTGAGGCACTTAACTAGGAGGAAAGGGTTGAGGAAGCTAATCTAGCCTAAGTGCGATGAGCAGTCGATTCCTTGACTAATCGTACACATCTTGGTGTACAACTACCATTGGGATTACCAAACGTAGATCTTGGATATGCCACTAGGTTACCAAGTAGTCACACTAGATGCTCGTAATTAAGTCGTACTCATACCGCATCGTGATGAGCAGCTGATTCCTTGACTAACTGTACACATCCTTAGATGCTCGTAATCAAGTCGTACTCATACCGCGTTCTAGGAGTTTAAGGGTGAGAGAGAAAACAATAAATAAAATCCTATTCCATGCACTGCAAGGTTTATCCAGAAAGCTCGTCTTTATTGCCGTACACAACTTGTGTTCAGGTACAATGTTGCTCGAATAAACATCCACTCACTTTGGGACTCCTACTGCGGGCACATGGAAAAATATTCTATCTCTGGAGTGATCAAACTACCAGAGTTTCCCTACTTCTAGCCCGGGATGGGGAAACAAGGGAGTGCCACCTCTTATTTATAGATATGGCGGTGGACCGCGATATCGCGTACGTGATATCGCAGGGGAAGACGCAATATCATGGGGGATGAGATATCGCATAGGATGCAATATCACGTATGCGATATCACGGCCCATACGATATCGCGTCCCATCATACCCCCATGACTGAATGAAAATTCTTCCTTGAGTTCCTTACAATCATATCGGGAAGGTATGGGATTATTGAGGGGAATGGAACTAATGGGATGACATGTAAACGGATCATCATTACAAGACTTGACAAAACTGGTGTTCATGAAAACAAGGGTGAGCACCATATTACAATGACATCAGGCCTTAGTTGGCAGCTGAGAAAGAGAGAGAGAAAGAAGTGTTGCTGCTGCCAACGCCAAGATTGCACCTTTCGCTGTCCATCCGTAAGCGCATCATCGATCTTGCTCCTTGCGTAGCTGCTACCAACACTGCTTCATTCCAAGTGTATGCTCCAGATCCAATCTGTTATTGTATGATCGCCATCTACACACACAACGTAATCTTATATTAGCAAGGGTAAATGAATTTCAATGTAGTTAATACCTTGCTTCAATGTAAGTTCATTGGCTAGGTTGTGGTATGGCTAATTGCGGATCTGGGAATTTATTAATGATGACTACCGAAGGTGTAGAGGTTAGGAAGAAAATCAAAAAATTTGGGCCTAGGAGAAAATCAAAAAAATCGGGCCCCGTACCCCCATGACGAAGCACGAACCTCCGGTAGCATTAGAATGGAGAAAGAAAAGGAGTAAGAAAGATAAATAAAAAGAGACAATGGTGACGTTGATAAAGTGGATGTCAAGATGGATATGAACAAGATAAAATTAATTGCAAAAATGTTAGGGAAAAAAAGTTAACTGGTGCACCAAATAGGAATGTCAGTGGGTCCTACCCAAAGCAGGCTCATGCCCTTAATGCCCTGACAACCCCACATTCAAAGAGTCCGTAGGCTCTGGGAATGTCAATTGGAACAAGAGTTAAAGTCTTAACCACAAGAATTTACGAAAAAGAAAACAATGCATCAACCAAAATATACACTAATGATACAACAGGCAATGAGGTGAACAATGGAGAGAAGGATGGAGAGAAGAGAATGGAATGGAATCCCAAGAACAAGGTGGTGTACAGCCCCTTATGTATGTCATGATTAATGTGACTTTGCAACTCATTCCAACTCTGGCCTCAAACCAACCACATCCAGTGACTTCGCATCAATGCATCCGGTTAAACCACAAACCTGAGTGACAAGGATGCCTCCTCCAAGAGCCACCACCATTCCGATGAAACAAAGGAGAGAATGGGAAGCGAGAAGGGCCTTAGTTAGAGGGAACACTTTTGGTTCCATAACTAGTGCTTGTAGCCCAAGTTTATTTTGTCTAAGGGGTGTGCTTTGAATTCTCACTTGGTTTTTTTTTTTTTGTGTTTTGTGTTTTGTGTTTTTATGCGTAAGAACCACACCATGCAAAGACTTCTTATTTTTATTATCTCAACTTCCGATAATGGGGGTAACATTGGAACGGCGAGAAAACTCAAAAAGAAAACATCCAAGCACCCAAGAGAACAACCAACACAAAAGCATCAAGTTCCCTTGAAGTCACACCTTTTTCGAACCTTGAGTCCTTAGTTTGAGAAGTGCCCAGTCACCGATTCATTAAAGTTCTTATTAGAAGGGGACTGTACATTTCCAAGCCAAGAGAGACCATAGAACTTGTGGATGGATGGATGAAATGATCTCATTGCTTGCCATATCAAAAGAACATACCTTAGTATCAACATTGTAACTTAAAGGTAAAAACCAAACATTAGAAATCAACATGAAAGTAGTTCATACCATCATTCGGAACACTTATTGGATAACAAACTTACAGGGTGGATCACACACAAAAACTGGAAAAGTATAACGATGTTGCAAAACAAAAATAAGAAAAGTTAAAGAAAGTTGTAAAAAAAAACATGTAAAATAAAAACATTGTAAAACAAAAACATGGAAAACAAAAAAATTGTAAAAAAAACGTGTAAAACAAAAACTTGTAAAACAAAAACTTAAAAGAACTGAGGGCCCCATATGGTTAGCATAGGTGGCCATATCTTCCATGACTGAGTGGAAAGGGAGAGATCCAAAATAATGAGTGCCTATTTGAATTTCTAAGAACTGTCCAACTTCTCCCAATTGATGATCTTAGATTAAGGGGTGGAAGTTGGTGATGCTTATATTCCAATGTGTCTATGCCTTCGTTGTTGGCATGGTTTGTCTTCTTAGTTCGTTCCATGCATATTTGTTTGCTCTTTCGAGTAGCTGTCAACCACGGGGTGTCTACTACTGGTGGTGTGGTTGCTACATACAGGCATCTTTGTTTCAAAGTTTCAAGGGCACACCTGTTACATGGAGGCTCTTCCTCCATGTCATTACCCGATGAATCACTGTATGTGATGCGTGGAACTTTTCTCTTCTCGATCTTTCCATAAATATTTATCTTAGAGATTTCCAAGGAAAGTTTGCAGATCCTAAGGCATGCGTCTACGGTACTAAGCCATGCCCTTCCCATTATAATTGGGAAGTCCCCTTCATTGTTATTGACGTCAATCACCAGGAAATCGGCTGGGTAAGACCAACCACACATAGTGGTAATAATGTCCTCCACCAATCCCAAGGGAATGGTGATGGACTAGTCTACCAGCTCTAGTTGGATGTTGCTCTTCTTAACTTGGGGCAGGTTCCAGGCGTGATACATCTCTCATGAAATTAGGTTGACTCTGGAACCTGAGTCAAGAAGAGCCTTATGTGGTTCATTTGCGGCGACTTGAAGGTAGATTAAGTGACTTTCAGGATTAGTTAGTTTCCTGGGAAGGTGGCCTACCTTGATCTAGTCGGTTATGGTATGCGTTAACATAACCATATGCATTAAGCTCTGTTGGACTGAACGGTGCTCCGAAGTGTTAGATGGTGGAGGCGTGGACATGGGCTCAACCGCTTGTTGTTGCAAGAGTTTGTCTGGGCTTTGGGTTCTAAAGAAGGATCTTTTTTTTTATAGTTGTCAAAACCAGTAGCAGGTTGAATATTTATAGCTCTCGCAGTGTGACGTTGCTCTGCTTGAGGAGGAAGTTCCCCTTGCATTGTTGGAGCAAGAGGTGTTATGGGAACTACTTGTGGAAGAGGTGCGGATGGAGTTGGAGGATGGTGTGGGTATGGAGTGTTTCCTGGAGGAGAAGAAGTCTTTCTAAAGTACTCCCGAACCTGGTAGTGATGGTGAGGAGTTGTGTGACTCATAGAGTCACTTGGAGAAATCAGCTGCTGCACATAATATCCATAAGGGTAGGTTGCTGGTAAGGGTACTGATGTTTCGGTGATGGCATCCCCCATGACTATGGGTATTGCCACTGCTGATGCTATCCGATGGGTTGTGGTGGAGTTTCACTTAGATAATACGTTAATGGTTGGTGGAACTGCCTTGGGTTACCTTGGGGATAAGGTAACCTTTGGGGTGTTTGTTGTTGGTTGAGTTTTGGATTTAGCACATACACCCCAGACTCCTGTAGATGTGAGATGATTGGACAACATCCCTTGGGATGATCATAATGGCAAATCTCACATCCACCATCATCGTCTATGTCTAAATCCACAACCACATCAGAGTTAGTGATTTTCCCCTTACCCTTGTTATGTGCAGGGCCTAAATCTCTCCACTTTGTTTTACCTTTGTCACTACATTTTTCATCCTTAGACTCTTCTACAATTTTTAAGACAGTTTCAATTTTAGAGTCTAAGGAACTCCATACGTCGTCTACCGTAGCCGCTATTTCTGTTGTGAGCTTTTGAAGTGGCAAGGTCTTTCTGTTCACCAACTCTTCAATTGGTGACTCATCCTCTTCATCGCAAAATTTCATTCCCTTCTTTCGAAGAGAGCGATCACGATTGTATTCTTTCGCACTTTCCCTTTTACGTAGCTCACCTTCTTCTTGTGCTACTTGTTCCAACAAGCGATGTACTTCATGGGCTCTAAGTTGTGAGAGTCTCCCTTAGGCATAAGTCCCAAGGGTTCTTCTAGTTTCATGCCTTAGCCCATCCACGATGTGGCGAAGTTGATCCCGCTGAGCGTGTCCATGGCACGGGCAACGATGTAACAATGTGTAGTAGTGGGCCATGGTAGCATCCAAGGGTTCATGTGTACCTTGCTTCTAGCCTTGGATCTGCTTACGCAAATTGGACACTCGGGAGTATGTTTGATACTTATCGTTGAAGATTTCTAACATCGTACTCCACCTCATGATGGTTTTCGGTTCTAAGGACTGATACCAACTCTTTACTTCTTTGGTGAGTGTCTTTGGAAACAACTTAAGCTTTTGCCACTTATTTTCTATATTTTGCAAGGCACAGGCATCGTGGAATGCCTGTAAATGATTTTGCAAATCTACATTGTATCCCCCTTCAAATTGTGGGATGTTGTTCATGTCTAAACGCTTGATCTGACTGTCTTTTAAATGCCTTGTGGGAATTCTAACAGCCTCTGTTATGTCAAGCATACTTCAGGTTGTGAGTAGGGGCTCATCATGATCATCTCTTTCATGACGCCTATGATGTCTTCGTTGTTCCCTACTCTCCCTATGTCCTTGCCCTTGTCCTTTCTCTCGACTCTCTCGTCGAGGTCTCTCAATTTTCTTACTTTTATCCTCTCCGTTACGCTCTTCATGATTGCGCCCAGAGGTGGAAGGAGAGGGTGAGTGATGTGAAGAAGGGGAAGAAGAAGGAGAACCATCGTCGTGGCGATGTTTCCTACCTTCTCTTCTATGGCTTCGCCCCGATCGTTATGACGATCTAAGTACTTGTCCTTAGCATGAGTTGTTGTTCCTTCCGTGAACAGCTGGCGTTCACAGGGATCAGAACCAGTGCTATGTATCATTAATCGTAGGTTCTGATGCCTTACCTCCTCATCATCATTCGGAGGGGGAACATTGTTTGTTAGAGAACCCATTATAAGGAGTTCCTCATCTCCTATTTCGCTAAGAACATGTGGGACCTCTTTGCCCTTCAACAGTGTATGTTGGCTTCCCTGCCTTAAGTCCCTCATACATTGTAAAGGTGTGGGATGGTAATCCCTCACGTCAAAATTTTCTGCAATGTATTCAATGTATATCTCTGTCATGCCAATTTGTGCTAAGGCACGGAGAAGTATGTTTGGGACTACCCGATCTGGAGGTAACACAATGTTACCTTGCAAATCCCTTCATCGCATCTGCTCATCTTGATGGAGGATAAAAATAAAGTTAGGAATATACTCATCAAGATGAGTATATTCCACCCTATATTTTTGAGGCACTAGTGGATTTAAGTTATGTGTTTCTGATTGCCAACTGTTCTTTGTATGGTCCTTAGGTGGTGAATTGCTCTTATGAGAAGAAGACATTATTATCGGTGTGCTAATTCACTGCTATAAAATTCTTGTTTAATTAATTAACCCAAAGGTTCGTTTAGGCTCCCAACGATGTGAGTGATATCCTTTATGTTCTATTCAGCGCACAAACACTTAGTCCTCAGCAATGGTGCCAATGATGAGTGGTGAGATACCCCTACACTCAACCATACGAAACGAGCGTAGCACGCGTAATCCGATCGAACTCCACAGACTAAATGCCTACACGCCCCTTGGAACACTTGGGGTTAATTAACGATGGTGAGGAGGTGGGGTATCAGAACTTACGCTCAACGATACACAACACTGGTTCTGATCCCTGTGAACACCAACTGTTCACAGAGGGAACAACAACTCATGATAAGGATGGACACTTAGATCATCATCACGATCGGGGCCATAGCAGCCGAAGAGAAGGCAAGAAACATTGTCATGGTGATGGTTCTCCTTCCTTTTCTCCTTCATCTCATCACTCATCCTCTCCTTCCACATCTGGGCGCAATCATCATGAGCATAACGGTGAGGATAGAGGTAGGCAAAATGAGAGATCTCGATGAGAGATTTGAGAGAGAGGACAAGGGCATGAATGAAGGGAACGTAGGGAACAATGAAGACATCACAGGTGTCATGAAAGAGATGATCATGACGAGCCCCTACTTGAAACCCGAAGTATGCTTGATATAATGGAGGTAGTAAGAATTTTGACAAGGCATCAAAGAGACAGTTGGATCAAGCACTTAGACATGAATGATATCCCATGCTTTGAAGGGGGATACAACACCGATCCACAACATCATTTACAGGCATTCCATGATGCTTGTGCCTTGCAAAACATAGAAAATGAGTGGAAGAATCTAAAGTTGTTTCCCAGGATACTCATTAAGGAAGCAGAGAGTTGGTATTGGTCCTTAGAGCTAGAAACTATCAGGAGGTGGAGTACGATGTTATAACTCTTCAACGATAAATATCAGACGTACTCCAGAGTGTCTAATTTGCGTAAGCAGATCCAAGGATGGAAGCAAGATACTCATGAACCCTTAGATGCTGCCATGGATTGCTACTACGCATTGTTACATCGTTGCCCAGGCCATGGTTATGCACAACGGGATCAACTTCACCACATCGTAGATGAGATATGCCCAAGAGAGACTATCAGAACTTAGAGCCCATAAAATACATCGCTTGTTGGAGCAAGTAGCCAAATAAGAAGGGGAGCTATGAAAAAGAGAGAGTGTGGAAGAATATAATCATGATCCATTCCTTCGAAATAAGGGAGTAAGATTTTGTGATGAGGAGGATGAGTCACCACTCGAAAAGTTGGTGAACAAAAAAACCTTGTTGATTCAAAATCTAATAACAAAAGTATCGGCTAAGGTGGATCAACTGTGGGATTCCTTAAACTTTAGACTTGAAATTGTCTTGAAAATCGTAGAGGAGTCTAAGGAGGAACGAAATAGTGACAAAGGTAAGAAAAATAGGTGAAATACAAGCCCTACACATAACAAGGGTAAGGGGAAAATTACTATCTCCGATGAGGTTGTGGACTCAGACACAGACGATGACAATGGATGTAAGATCTACCAATATGACCATCCTAAGGGATGTTGTCCAATCATCTCACATCTATAGGAGTCTAGGGTGTATGCACTCAACCCGAGACTTAACCAACGGCAAACACCCCAAAGGTTACCTTATCCCCAAGGTAACCCAAGGCAGTTCCACCAACCGTTAACATACTATCCAATTGGAACTCCACCACAACCCATCGGACAACATTAGTAGTGGCAATACCCACAGTCATGAGGGATGCCACCGCCGAGACAACAGTACCTTTACCGGCAACCAGACCCATATGGATATTATGTGCAGCAACCGGTTTCTCCAAGTGACTCTATGAGTCACACAACTCCCCATCGTCGCTGCCAAATTCGGGAGTACTTTAGAAGGACTCCTTCTCCTCGAGGAGACACTCCATACCCACACCATCCTCCAAATCCATCTGCACCTCTTCCACCTATAGTACCTATACAACCTTCTCCAACAAGGCAAGGGGAACTCCCCACTCAAGTGCAGCAACATAATGCTGTGAGAGCTGTAAACATTCAACCTGCTATTGGTTCTAACAACTGCAAGAAAAGAAGACCTTTCTTTAAAACCAAAAGCCCAGACAAGCTCTCACAACAACAAGCGGTTGAGTCTGTGCACACTCCTCCACCATCCAAGACTTCGGGGAACCCTTCAGTCCAACAACAGAGCTATACGCATACAGTTATGTTAACACATACCGTAACCAACTGGATCAAGGTAGGCCACCTTCCCAAGAAACTCTCTGATCCTAGAAGCCCCTTAATCTATCTATAAATCGTCAGGAACCAAACCACATAAGGCTATTCTTGACTCAGGTTCTAGAGTTAATTTAATACCATTGGAGGGCCTTAGTTCTTTTTAAGTTTTTGTTTTACACATTTTTGTTTTACAAGTTTTTTTTTACATGTTTTTGTTTTACACGTTTTTGTTTTACAATTTTTTTTCTTACACATTTTTGTTTTGCACATTTTTGTTTTACACATTTTTTTTTACAAGTTTTTTTCTTACACATTTTTGTTTTACAAGTTTTTGTTCTACATGTTTTTGTTCTGCAAATTTCTTTAACTTTTCTTATTTTTATTTTAGAACATCGTTATACTTTTCCATTTTTTGTGTGTGTTTGTGTGTGTGTTATCCATCCTGTAAGTTTGTCACCCAATAAGTGTTCTTCATGATGGTATGAACTATTTTTCTATTTGATTGCTAATGTTTGGTTTTTACCTTTAAGTTACAATGTTGATACTAAGGTATGTTCTTTTGATATGGCAGGCAATGAGTCCACTTCATCCATTCATCCACAAGTTCTATGGTCTCTCTTGGCTTGGAAATGTACAGTCCTTTTCTAATAAGAACTCTAACGAATCGGTAACTGGATACTTCTCAAACTAAGGAAGAACTCAAGGATTGAAAAGGGTGTGACTTCAAGGGAACTTGATGCATTTGTGTTGGCCATTCTCTTGGGTGCTTGGATGTTTTCTTCTTGGGTTCTCTTACCATTCCGATGTCACCCAGTTATCGGAAGCTGAGCCAATAAAAATAAGAAGTCTTTGCATGGTGTGGTTCTCACGCATAAAAACATAAAACAAAAAAAAAACAAAGTGAGAATTCAAAGCACACCCCTTAGACAAAATAATCCTTTGGGCTACAAGCACTGGTTATGGAACAAAAATAAAAATGTTCCCTCTAACTAAGGCCCTTCTCGCTTCCCATTCTTTCCTCATGTGTTTCGTTGGAATGGTGGTGGCTCTTTAGAGGTGCATTCTTGTTACTTCAAGAGGGTGGATTGGCCAAATGCATTGATGCGAAGTCACTAGATGTGGTTTGTTTGAGGCCGGAGTTGGAATGAGATTTACCAAGTCACATTAATCACGAAATCCACAAGGGGCTATACACCACCTTGTTCTTGGGATTCCATTCCATTCTCTTCTCTTCACCCTTCTCTCCATTGTTTACCTCATTGCCGATTGTATCATTAGTGTATATTTTGGTAGATACATTGTTTTCTTTTTGGTAAATTCTTACGGTTAAGTCTTTAACTCTCGTTCCAAAGGACATTCCCAGAGCCTACGGACTCTTTGAATGTGGGTTTCTCAGGGCATTAAGGGCATGAGCCTACTTTGGGGAGGACCCAGTGGCATTCCTATTTGGTGCATCCGTTAAATTCTTTCCCTTAACATTTTTTGCAATCCATTTTGTTTTGTTCATTTCCATCTTGACATCCACTTTATGGACGTTACCGTTGTCTCTTTTTCTTCCTCTTTCTTATTCCTTTTTCCTTTTCCATTCTCTTACTACCGAAGGTTTGCGATTAGTCATGGGGGTACGGGGCCCAATTTTTTTGATTTTCTCCTAGCCCCTACACCTTCAATAGTCATCATTAATATATCTCCAGATCTGTAATCAGCCATACCACAACCCAGCCAATGGACTTTTTACTGAAGCAAGGTATCAATTACATGATGATTCAATTACCCTTGCTATTATAAGACTGTGTTGTGTGTGTAGATGGCAATCATGCAACAATGGACCGGATCTGGAGGGAGCACTTGGAATGGAGCGATGCTAAAGCAGCTATGCAAGGAGCAAGATCGATGGCGCACTTACGGATGGACAACGAAAGGCACAATCTTGGCATTGGCAGCAGCAAGACTTCTTCTCTCTTCTCTCTTCTCTTCTCTTTCTCAGCTACCAAATGAGGCCTGATGTCAATGTAATAAGGTGCTCACTCTTGTTGTCATGAACACCAATTTTGTTGTGTCTTGTAATGATGATCCGTTCACATGTCATCCCGTTAGTTCCATTTGAGTCAATAATCCCATACCTTCCCGATATTATTGTAAGGAACTCAAGGACGAGTTTTCATTTAGTCATGGGGGTATGATGGAATGCGATATCGCATGGGCCACGATATCGCGTACGTGATATCCCGGCCATCACGATATCACATCCCACATGATATCACATACACGATATTGCATCATCCCCTGCGATATCGTGTACGCGATATCGCGGTGCGCCATCATATCTATAAATAAGAGGTAGCTCTCCCTTGTTTCCTCATTCTAGGCCTAGACCATAGGGAAACTCTGGCAGTTTTTCCATTCCAAAGATAGATTAATTTCCATATGCCCATAGTAGGAACTCTAGAGTGAACGAATCTTTATTCGAGCAAACATTGTACCTGAACACAAGTTTGTGTACAATAATAAAGACGAGCTTCTTGGATAAACCTTGCAGTGCATGGAATAGGATAATTAGGATTTTATTTACTGTTATTTATTATTTTTCATTTACATGCTTTATTAGTTATTAAATCTCTCAACCCTTCTCTCCTAGTTAAGTGCCTCAGTACGACCACTTCGAGCACGTGCGTTACACTTGGTGATCCCAGCAACGATTAGCGTTTGGTAGCCAAGGTTGCATCGGTTCAAGGTGTGTACGGTAAGTGGGAACAGATGCTGATGCTAGGTTAATTTAGACTTAGTTCATTAGTTAAAGTTAGTAAATTAGTCTTTCTACCCTTCACCTTGTTAGCATAGGAGATAAAACATAAAAAGACATAAAAATCATATACCTTAGACTTACTTAACCATACACTGTGACAACTACAAGGAAGTCTGGGAAGACAACGAATGATTAACCCTAAGTGTTCCATGAGGCGTGTAGGCACTTAGTCTACGAAGTTCGACCAGATCGCTTGTGCTACGATCGTATTCGTATGGTTGAGTGTAGGGGTATCTCGCCACTCATCATTAAGCATCAATCTTCTAATCTGTCAACATCATAGAAGACTTCAACATTCTTTCTAAGATTATCTTTAGAAGCTTCATCTACTCACGAACTTGCTCCATGGTTTTATTTTATCCTTTTGTTGTTTTTTGATCTTTCTGCTTTCTTGTACTCAACAATACATCAGCCCATGTTCTTACCCCTTACACTTCTACCTCCATATATAGTATCCAATTAATTAACTATTCCATATAACTATCATATAAAACTATCCTCTATTTTACAAATTGTTATAATCTCTTGACACATCACTTTACTCTTATTTTGGCAATTCTAGTTCTATTTTCCCCATAATTATTTGTCTATAGAACCAACTTCTAACTACACTCTCATACCATGTTAATTTACTTTGACATCATGTAGAGTTTGATTTTATGTCTTTTGGACAACTATAATTATACAAGGATCATTTAAGTTATGAGAAAACTTAGCATATAACTTATTAATTAAATAGTTCCTCATTATACATTTTTCGTAATCATGTTGTCCATACTTTATAGTCTTTCTTGGTGTTTTTCAATCTTATCATGAACCTATTCTTTGTAATGACTTCTTCTTCTTTCTTTCTTTAGCTACATTCTTTTTATACTTGCCTTTGCCTATTTTTCATGATAGGCCTTGTGAGAATCTCCTTGGTTGATCAGTCTTATGTGGATTGGACCTTCTTTGGCTCCTCAGAGATCCATAGCTTTACCTGTTGCAAACTATTACCTTAGTTATAGTTTATCTTTCTTCATAGTTATCTTTTTTATTCCATAATAACCTTCTAGATGGTCTTCTCTTCCTCTTTAGAAAATTGGACCAAATTATAAATGACTCACCTTAGATCTTCTCGTCCCATTTAGGAAACTGGATATAAACTTTACTTCTTTCTCTTATGAACAACTTGATAATATTTTTGGCTTCTTGGATCATCATTACGAATCTATGGATCATAATGACTCCTCTCTTTGATGATATTTCTTAATACTGACTGCTTTCTTACTTTGGACATATATCTTTGGTTTCTTATGGTTTTGATTCTAATTATCTTCTGTGCAATGCTTACTCTAGAATCTTCTCATATGATTCATCGTTACTTGCACATACTGCTTTCTTAATCTTTACATTATTCCTTATTAGATCTTCAAATTCTTCATGTCATTTCATTGTAACTGATTAATAACTACTTATGTTCCATAAATAAGATTGTAACGATTTGTATGATAAGTCATATCCTTTTGTTACGACTTATTTACAAACAATTACAAATAATCTTGGATAATTATGAAAGTGATGATTGTACATCGTATTACAATTATATTCTAACAAGAAACACCATTATTGAGATTGATCTTTTGAACATTTTAATATATAATCTTCAATAGAAATAACCCATAAATTATTTCCTTCTATCCAAGATTCCAATTTTTTCTTCAAAATGGTACTTAATAATTTTAAAAATAAGTTACTAATAATGATCAATCTATAATTATTTAAATCTAATTTATCTTTTTTAGAAAAGGCATAACAACTATACCAATCATCCACTATCTAGTCAAACCATTTTGAAGTTCTTCATTAAGCATTTTTCAAGTCTTTCTATAAACTAATTCTTCATCACATTTTAATAATTCAACATATAATCCCTCTAGTACCTTATAATATGTTAGCTATAAAATATCTAGAAGCATGTAACTAGTTATGATATTTGTCTCATGATAAAACAAATTTTTATAGCAACCTTCTATTTGTGCAAATGGAATATCATTTCTTGAAGAAACTTTATTTCTAAAAATTTCAAAGATCTTGCTTTCTCATTTGAACCATATTATTTTGGTGTTGTTTTAGGCATTTTATTTTTTCTCTTGAAACAATGTCATGTAGTCCTTACTTAAAGATTTTTTATTACAAGAATTTTTTATGGCTAAACTCACTTGTAGATATTTTTCATCAAACCACTTATCCTTACCCATAAACTTCTATCACATAGTAATATTTTTTACATCCTCTAGCCATATGCCTTCTAACTAGTCTTCAAACTTTTTTATTTTCAACATATTTTGTACCTCTTGCTAGAAAGATTATGTATCTATAGCTTAATAAACCTTCTTATTTTCTAGCATTGCTTATAGTTAGAATGCATTCCTTTAATGGAAAACTATAAAAAATGGTATGGAGAATCTATTAATTTACCACCAACTTAAAGTCAATTATTCCTAGTACTTTTTGAGTGATGGTTAGCAATCATCAATACATAAACATCTTTATTCTTTTTCAAAAGTAAATCTTGAGCTTGGTAGAAGTTTTTGAATTCCATTTAAAATGATAAGATCAAGGCCTAGTTCCCATTTGAACTTGTGCTTTCTTATTTAATTTATTTTAGTATCCTCTTATGTTCTTTTCCATCAAACTCTAATTTGACCATAATCTTGCATATCTAGCCATCTTTGATTATTCTATCACTCTAGAATATTAGTTTGCTCAGAAGTAATGCTTCCATTGAAGTTACATTTTTATTTAAATTCTACTATATCTTATCATAAATATTTTAAAAAATATTTTTTTATAAACCTAGCTTTGCATAATATGTTACATCCATTGGGTGAAAGTAATAAAGAATAAAGGATACAAGGCATTTTCTCTAAGTAATCGTTGAACAAATATATTGTTTATACTCATCAATATTTTCCACCTTAATTATTTCTTAAAGTCTTTTTTCTCAAAAAATATAAGCTAATCATCGTGATGGTGTCCTATTTGTGAGATCTAACACTTACAACCTTTATTCTACTCAAACTAGACAAATCAAAATTTGTAAAATCTTCTTATTTCCAAGTTCAGCTACTTCAAAAATATCAAAATTTTTTCAAAACCCAATATTATATAGTGTAGTCATTTTAGTGGTAATGCCAACATCTATGTTTAGAAATTCATAGTATAAAGTATTCAAACATTTGTTGAAAATGTCCTATCTTTAATTATTGCAATATACTCTAGATTTAAAAAAGCTACTTTACCCTGTACTTGCGCTACTTTTGATTTTTTTCCATTCTTATTGATGAGCGGTAAGGTACCCCTACGCCCAACCATACGAATATGAGCATTCACAAGAGATCTAGTCAAACTTCAAGGATTAAGTGCTTATGCACCTACGCAAAACAAGGATGAGTTATGCAGTCATTGTCTTTCCAAGCTTGCCTGTAAGGCAAAATTGTATGGTTAAGTACACTTGAGGTATATGATTTTTATGTTTTTTTTATATATTTTCTATCTTGGTCTCCTAAGTGTGTGCAATGAAAAGATTTAATTAACTAATGGGTTTTTGTAACTCTAATGTGAATCCAATCCTAACACCAGCATCCGTTCCCACTCTCTAGACACATCCTGAACCAATCTAACACTACTAGGATTACCAAACACTAGTCGTTACTGGGTTACCAAGTGTTCCATGTATGCTCGAAGTGGTCATGCTAAGTGTGCTAATTCATTGATAATTGATAATTAATAATTCTATGGAAATAACATTAATTAACTACTGAAAGCATCAAATAACAGTAAATAACATTAAATGCAATAATTAAGCTATTCTAAATGTTGCAAGGTTTATCACAAAGTTCGTCTTTATTTTCGGACACAAGGTGTGCTCAGGTACACAATGCTCGAATAAAGATCCTTTCACTCTATGACTCCTACTGTGGGCACTCAAAAATAATTCTAACTCTGGAAGGGAAAAACTGCAAGAGTTCGGATAAAGGACTAAAAAATTACTCCCCAAGACCAAGCACCCCTATCTCTTATTTATAGCCAATGAGATAGGCTTTGACATCGCGTGTCTGATGTCGCTTGGCTCATCCGACATCGCATATCTGATATCGAGGGTTTGATATTGTGGGTCCGATATCGAGTCGCTTATTTGGTGACTCATCACTTATGCTTATTTATTTATTTTTGTAAGTTCTTCTTTCATAAGATCCTTATTTATCCAATTTTTTTCTCCTTTCATAGTTGAATCACCAAATTTTACAATAATATTACATGGTTTACCATCTTTAAATCCTGTGCAATAAGCATCCAAGATTATATTAGGTAAGATGTTGAGGTGCATTTGGGGTTCTTAAGCAAAGACTAATATAAACTCCAATTCTATGTGTATCAAATTAGTCAAAATCCTTACACATAATAACCAATGCATCCAATTACACCATGGCAGTTGTGCTTACACAATTGGATAATAAAAAATATCCATGTTACATCTACTACACAAGTAGGAGTATTGCTAATGCATAACTAAATAGCACCACAACCAAAAAGGAACTAATAGTAGTGGTGTATCCTCTCAAAAATTTTAGACATTATGTGCTTGGATATCCTATTTTATGCACAATGATCATAGTGTAATTTAGTTCATCATGAATAAGACAATGGTGAACTTTTGAATCATTTAGTGACTAATGATCCTCCAAGAGTTCAATAATATAATGATTAATAAGAAGGAAATTATAAAATGTTGTTATAAATCATTTATCCTGACTAAGATGGGATAAAAATGAGAATGAAGAGCCTTTATTTAATCAATTTTTTAATGAATCTTTATTTGTAAAAGTCAATGTAGTTTCCTCATTAGTAATCACTCCTTAGTTTGCTAATTACCTCCCATACTTGAAAGAGCAAAGAGTTCGTGTAACACCCCTAGTAATTATCTATAAAATCCTATAAATAACTAATAGAGATTTTATGAAATCCCAATGATTCAAATTTAACCTTAATTTAGAGATTTCAAAGGAAGCCATAAAATAGATAAAAATGATTGATTAGAAGCATAAATATAGTAAAGCAATGCACTGCAACCAAATATTCTAATACTTGTGTAAATAATTTTATAAAATTTATTTAAGAAAAAAAAAAGAGTTTTATGCAGCCACACAAAGATAAAGGTCTAAAAATTCCACTATGTGCATCATAAAATAGTACACAAAATAACAATCCCAATGACACTTATTTCATCTCAAATAGGCATCTAAAAGTAAAGTTGCTAATTTTTAATATAAAATAGAAAAATTAAATTTCCTTGAATATACTACAAACATCAAAATGAAAAAATGTTCTTGGCAATCTATCATACTTTATTATTTATTCATATCTATCATACTTTATTATTTATTCACAAAAATAAGTACATGGCTCATATAGCCCAAAGTATACAAGGTTTTTATTTTACAAAAATACAAAATATACAGAAAATATTTTTCAAGTTGAGAGGGTCCATCTAATATAGAATTGGTTCATCTTTTGTTGTAGGTCCCTCTTCCAATGCTTCCTTATCTATTCTAGGCTCTTTACATTGAAATGCAGGAGGAATCAGAACCCCTCAAATACGAAAGGTTATTATATTTCAATTTTCATGGAGCATAAAAGTCATGGACCAAAAGTTTCAGGATATGGGCTCAATAAAGGCTTCCAACAAAATATACAAAAGGTTATAAGGATTAGAAATATCCCAAATTTTCCTAAAATCTAAATAAATCCAAAAATCAAAAGCAAATATGTATATTTCAATTTATTTAATCCCTTAGTGTTCAAAGATAACACAAATTTGTCCAAAAAATTCCAAAGAAAATTATATTTTAATCAAGCATCTTTGAAGGCTAGGTCTTGGTTATCCTCACTATCAAAGGAACTCATTGATAGCTCTTGGAATAACCTTACTACTATCATCAGATTAGCCTTGTGACCCCAAACAAGTCAGTCATGGCCAAGTCTTGGCAATAGCCTCACTACTAACATCCTCAATGACCAAGGCACATGTATCATTTGAAGGATAGGTCTTGATTATGTCTCACCACATACCACTAGACTCAACTACTCAATGTGATGGTCTTGGCTAAATCCATAGCCTCACATGAACTTATGAATCAAAATCCAAAGTAGGAAATTCATCCAAAAACCCTTGTTCCCGTGGGATTGGTCCCACTAAAGAACACTCCACTACTACATGCAAACAAGGGCATCTAAAAGATTAACAGCTTCCACTACCTATTGAGCATACATGGTCACATGATTTAATTTGTTTTAAAGAATCAAAAGGTTACTCAAATAGCCAAAAATCCACATAATTTCAAAACTCCAAAATTCTTACCAAAAGCTAGATCATGTTAAGAGGTGATCAAAATAATCTTAAGATATATGAGAAGCAAGCTTAAAAAATTTCCACAATTTCCAAGACACACAAAAGATGGAAGGATGTTTAGACACAATCTTAATAACAAAAATTTAGCATCATCTTGGCATAGAATTCAACACCATTCAATGAAAATGGGAAAGTGAAAAGAGGGAATAGGAAGGGATAACAACATAAAACAAAATAGGATAGCTACATAAGGAAAATAAAATAATCTCTCTTATAGGATCTACAAAAAAAATAGAATAGCCATATGAAAAGAAAATTAAAATAAACTTTCTTATAGGATCTACAACAAAATAGGAAAACTACATAAAAAGGAAAATAAATTAATCTTTCTTACCTGTACTTTGTGCTAGATACTTTCTATGAACCTAAAGAAGCATGTAATGCGAGACTTGGACTTGTTATATGGAAGGGATGACATTAGAATGGAAATAACTAGATTAAGTTGAGTGAAAGAAATGTGAGAGGATGGGGCCCAAATGGTCTTTATATAGGCATCACCATGGGACATGGTTTCTAAAACAAAGGGGAGAAAACAAGAGACGAAAACCAATGGCTAAAGAAAATAAGTGACCAAAACCATGGGTAGTGAAAACAAGCAGGCAAAACCATGGGCAATGAAAACAAGCAGCTAAAACCACAGGTAGTGAAAACAAGCAGCCAAAACCATGGATAGTAAAAACAAGCAACCAGAATGATAGGCAATGAAAAAAAGCAACCAAAACCACAGGGAGTAAAAATAAGCAGCCAAAACTACAGGCAGTGAAAACAAGCGTAATACACATTTATTTTAGATATAACATATATATTATTTTTAACTTATACTCTTTAAGGTTTAACACTCTTAACATGCAAACTAGGACTCCTATGAAATTCTTAATAAATATCAAACTTAGTGTATGACAGAAATATTTCCTAAGATTTAATTGTCATAGTTGCCTAGGTCAAATACCAAAATTCTTATGATACTTAACAAGCTAAAAAAATGTAATATCTCAAAATTATAACTCTAATTTTTTGGATTGAATATTAAAACTATTATTTTTAAACATTTGATTACATCGTTAAAATCAAATTTTGGGGTAGGATAACATTCTTATTGCAAAAGTAATAAAGAATATGTTCAAGGTAGGGTGAGGATCCATATTGCTCTATGAGAATAGTATTACATATATATACACACACACATTTAAATATGCATAATAAAACACAAATGCATAAAAAAATATGCATAACTAAATTCTCATAAGAAAAAAATGAGCATAGCCAAATCATTGTAAAGTCATAATAATTATTAGAAGATAAACTTCCTAGAGTAATTGGATTTCAACATTTAATCATAAAATGTAAAGTAAACCTATAACTAAGCTTCAACAATAGTAAGATAAAGGATACAAAACATTTTGGTGAATGGATTGCATTCACTTTTCTATGAAACTAACAACAAAAACAATAGTTATAACAGTAATGTAATCCTATGTTTTAATCAAGATCATTAGGGCTAATTTATTGAATGCATCTAACACCATTAAAGAATTAATCATATACACTAAATTAAATAACTAAACCGTACATATTCTTAGGCTATGACAATTCCTCCTAAATGAAATAAGCACAAGACTTAGCAATTCTTACACCAAGTTAAACATTTCATGGAGATAGAGGAGAACATTTACAAGATCTACTAGTGGGCTAGTGTATTTTAGAGGAGAACCAATTGAGAGTTCTTTAAGATGAGCATGAAGGAGCATACAAAGGGCAATGCACAGGAAGACAAACAACCATTAAAATTCTCATGATCAGTTACTTCTGACCAACACTATTCTGTGATGCACATCATTTTTCCAAATCCTACAAATGTTATCAATGAGACCATAGGGTAACAAAAAGCTTTAAGGGACCATAACAATGAATACAACTGATGAGTCACCATTTAACCCAACAGTGATCTCACATATGCGATATCGCAGCCTGTCTCCTCATCTATAAATAAGAGGCAAGCAGTTACAATAGGAAGTTAGTATTAGAGTTAGTTTTGATTTTAGTTTTCATTTTCCTCTCAACCCTTTTCCTCCCAGTGTATGCCCGCAGTGTGGTGATTGTAATTGTATGGAACCTTTATTTGAGTGTGACGTACTTGGACACGCACATGATTGCCAATAAAGATTGAGATTACTTCATCATTACAGCATTCACTTAGCTTAATCATTTAATTAATTATTATTTACTGCTTTCCTAGTTAATCTCTTCTCACCCTAAACCTCTGTTAAATGCGGAATGAGTACGACTTGATTACAAGCATTTAAGTGTGACTACTTGGTAACCCAGTAGCGTACCTAGGATCTGTGCTTGGTAATCCCAGTGGTAGTCATGCACGAAGTCCAAGATGTGTACGGATGATCGAGGAACAGATGCTCATCGCACTTAGGCTAGCTTAGATTCTCTCTCACCCTTTCTCTCTTAGCTTATTTTATATTATCTTCCATTGGCTTCAGGAGTAGCATTAGTATAGAACACATCATACACCTCACTCTAGACTAAACCATATGTGACAAAGTTAACACTAGTCTAGGTGGGAAGACAATGAACTGCGACCTAAGGCTCACTGTCTGGATGCCACAACTAGTCCGTCTATGGAGTTTGACCAGATCACGTGTGTAACGCTCATATTCATATGGTTGAGTGTAGGGGTACCTTACCACTCATCATTGGCACCATTGCCAGGGATGGTGCTAGTTATCTAGACTAGTTATATCATACAAGGTCATTGTATAGGAATTAACAATATATATTTTAGGAAGAAATAATTATAAAAAAGTCACATATAAATTCACACACAATTTCACAATCATACCTCTCCTACAAGACTATAATAATGCCACACCTAGTGAGGAAGTTCATTGGAGAACCAATGAATTATATGACAATGAAGATTGGAGTACGCAATCCGAGGTGGGGGTTTCTTATAAACATAAACGAAAGCAACATCATCCCAATGCACGAAAGCACAACTTCCCCAATGATGATGAACCCCTACTGGCCACTACAAACTTAACGCAAATACAAGAGGCTGGTCAAATCTCCCGTAGGCATCATAAAGAGAGCCATCTACCCAAGCTCAATTTAAAAAACTTCCCTAATTTCTCAGGAGGCTATGACTTAGATCCGCATCAACATTTACAAGCCTTCTACGATGCCTGCGCATGGAACAACATTGATAATGGTTGGCAAAAACTCANGACATGGCCTTAGAAAGATATTATGCACTGTTAAACAACTGTCCAGGCCATGAGTTCTCCAAGGAAAGGCTAATGTATCATATCATTGATGGGCTTCGTGATGAAACAAGAGAAACCCTAGGGATGTATGCCCAAGGTCAACTATACGAACTACAAACCCATCAAGTCCAAGAGCTTATTAAGCAGGTAGCAAAAGAAGAAGGAGAAATGGCTAAATGAGAGAGTGTTGAAAAACATCAACAGGAACAAAGTCTCAACTTAACAAAGGTCCATAATCACAAAAAGGAGAAATCAACCTATCTCAAGGAGGAAAAATCATCTTTGCCAACACAACAATCACTAGAAGAAGTTGAGGCAAAGATCAATAAGATGTTGGAATGGACACATAAAAAGTGTGGAGAATTTATCAATATTATTGAAGATAGAGTTTTGACAACCCAAGAAGCAGGACAAAGTATTAGCAGACAATCGGAAAGAAGGAATGAAGAAGATAAGAGCTCAACTGCCGATCATACATATGAATGCAACATTTGCCTATACAATCACCCCAAGGGTAAATGCCCAATCTTGTTACATTTATATGAGCATTAGGGAAACACATTACACCCAAATTTTGTACAGAGATACTGTGTTCAATCATAGTGGAAATGATCCTAGTCATGGGGGAAGCCACCCCTAAACTAGAGACATCCTTCGTACCATCCGAACTCAAACGCTTATCTAGTCCAATACCATGTTTCTCCAACTAGGCTGACATACTCTATCCCACAACATTATCATTCTTCTCAATACTATCAACCCATGTCCTCAACACAATCACCGCCTTGTGTACCATACACTTCTCCTAATTTTCAACATTCTCATCCTTTCCCTCCTTCTACATTGCACCAACTATTCCTAAGGTGTTTACACCACAGCAACAACCCCCAAACGTTACTTGTGCTACGATTTCCAACGGTAGTGAGAGACCTCAGCAACATTGAAGGCATCCCTTCTTTAGAAATGACCCTAGGAAGGGACAACACAATTCCAAGGCCACTACATCCTCCAACTCAGCACAAGTTGAACCCTATGGTACACCCTTATCTTTGAACCCAATGCCTCGTGTTACTTCATCAGGGCCACCAATCAACACTCCAACAACCATACGACCCAATGAACACAAGAATGGAAGGTAACATCTCGATCCTTGCATACCATCTTACTATGTTTACCAACCATCTTACTCTGGGTGTGGGTCAACTCTTTATCTAGGAACCATAGTAATGGAATGTAACATGTTTACCAACCATCCTAGATAGTGGGTCAACTCTTTATCTAGGAACCACATCTCATAAATTACCCCACTATGTTTACTATACTCAAGTGTGTGAACCCCAATGGGGTAAGTATGACCAAGTCCCAATATTTCCAACATGCAAGGATCCTTACCTTTCAACTATTAATCCTTGCTATGCTCAACCGTTTAGTTATGAGGGATATCCCCTATTCTAGTAACAAGCAGGATTAATAACCACTTTTTATTTTCTTTAATTTTACAAAAAAAATTTTGTTTTCCAGTTTTTCGGTTCTCAATTTCTTGTTTTATCATTTTGTCTTTTTACGTTTTTATAAGTAATCTCATCTATGAATAAAACACTCTTATGGCTCATTGGTTGAGGTGTGTTCTATGTTATCGAGTCTCAAGTGATCAATTATGTGGACAGTGAGCCCATTACACCCACTCATCCATTCTACAACTAAGAGGTTCTGATCAAGGGTACAATGATATTCTTGACATTTTTAAAACTTAAAATTAATTTTTTGTTCATTGTACCTAGAATGAAGAAGGATGGACCAAGAGGGAATGATTAGGGTGTGACATCAAGGGGAATTACAAATTCTCTTTGGTGACATCTGTGGGAGTTATCATGCAACGTGGTTGTACTAAGATCCTTCTAGATCTAATGAAAAATGGGAGTAAGAGTAATCAAAAGGCACTTAAAAATCCAATGTTGTTCTAGGGGATCCCACTGGAAAGACATGCACCCATGCCTAAAGGTTGGCAGCTTCTCTGGATTCAATGTCAAAAAAAAAGAAAGAAAGAGAAAAAAAAAAGAGAAAAGAAAACAAAAGTAAAAGTGCCACAAAGCTAAAATCACTCCTCCCTTGAATAAAATGCTAAGTGATCGTATGCCTTGTTGTTATGGTACTCTCATAGTCACTCATCATGAGATGAAACAATGCAGTGTCACTAATTAGAGGAATGGACTTGGTCCTGATCTTAGAATGACAGGTTAATGACATGTTAATCATGCTTTACATAGGATTCATTGTGCCCTAGGTTAGTTACCTCATGTCCCAATCTCTACAATCCCTTCTATAGTTCGTCTCATCCCATTGTTCATGTAATTGTAGCTCGTGTTGTGTGTAACATAGGATTCTTACCCCATTCCGATGATATTTACATGTGTGTGTTTTGTGGAATCAGTGCGGATTACATTTAACCCTTCTAGTGCCCATGGACACTTTTAAGTGTCGTTACACAAGGGCATTATAGGTTGAAACCTACTTTGGGGAGGATCCACTTGTGTAATCTTTTGTAATTTTCACTTATGACACAGCTCACACACACCATTTCTTACCCTCAGCCTATTTTTCATAACATTCTTTCCCTTATTACTATCCCTTAGAATTCCAACGTTCCTATGTAACCATTACATGGCCTTTTTCTTTCACTTACCACCCGAGGCCTTATTGATAAATTCCACACCATCATAATTATTCATGCCTTTTGAACTAATTCAATTACCCTAGAACCTCTTAACAATAGCCCCATGTCCTTAATTCCCATTTTTAATTCCAAAAATACCTTAACAAATTCGGTATCTTTCATTGTGCCCAATATCACTAGGCTGCGATATCGCATATGCTATATCACGGTCGACGTGATATTGCGTACACAATGTATTGTACACGATATCGTGTTCCGTCTAGCTATAAAAAGATGACCCCCCCCCCCCCCCCCCCCCCCACAACACTTAGCATCATTTTTCACAAATCACGTGAGGGAGTTTTTCAAATTTTTCTCTACAACTTGCAAGTGTGACACCCTTGCTTTTCTACCTATATCTCGCTCGCTAGTACTTCGATTTTTATTCCGTTTGAACCTACTTGAACCTGGAGTGTTCAGCTTAGTCGTGGGGGAGGGACATATGTCAAATAGTGCATAATGTTTTTGGAATTTTTCATCACCCGAAGGACATTAGCAAGGGTAATTAGTTGTAAAATTAAGAATAAAATGTGTCAAAAACAATTTCATCCCCTTAGGTACATCGGGAAACTAAAATTGGAAACCACTTAAGTAAAAAGGACCCACTATTATAATCTTTCGAGAAACATCAGATGGAGATAAAATAAATTAATTAAGTAAGATAAGTAGTAAGGTATAACTTAACTTCAAAAACAACCGTACTAATGCTTGACCCCGTGTGATTGCAGATGGCCCCGAAACGTGGACAACAGGAAGGTCCTACTCAAGGTGGAAGTAAATGACCTAGGAGAGGCGAAGAACAAGTCCCTGCCAGAAAACATGCTTAACAGGAGGAACAATCATTTAGCATTCATCAAAAGGACCCTCCTACTGTACTGTCTAGGAAGGCAGAAGGAGGAGCTACTACAGCACTTGAATAGGGACAACATCTCACGTTGCCCCAGGATTGCGTTTAGGCTATTCATGAAAGGTCCACATTCACTGCGGTGATTGTGGAATTAAATTTTAAATCTTTTGTAGAGTTTGCTCCTAAGGCTGTTAGGGATCACCTCAAAGGGTCGCCCTTATGGCCTACCCTCTCTGAAAGCGGTGCCTGGTACCTAGGGGAGACGTACCAATTTTGGCACAATAGAGAATAAGGCACCATCGTCAATATTTGTGGTGTGAAAATCAATTTCTCCACGCAGGCCATTTTGGAAGTATTAAAACTTCCAAATACAAGGCCCCAGGTTGCTTAGTTGTCTACTCGTTTAGACCCCGATGTGTGATGAGTTTGGTTGTAAAGGGCATATGGCAAGGATAAGACATTTAGAGAGTTGACGACGGAAGAGAGGATCTACTTCAAAATTGGAACATATCACCTCTTCCCCACGAAGTGCTTAAAAAGAATCTCAACATATGCAACAACAAGATGTGTAGTATTGATGGAAAAGGTTAATGCTAACCTACCTCATCTATACTTGACAAAGATCCTGAGGTGGTTCAAGGAACAGAAGACAGGGAAGATGGTGTTGCCCTTCCCTTGCCTTATCAAGAAGCTATGCCGACATGCTAGTATCAGGAGATACACTAATGATGTCCTCTAAAAAGCCCAAAATGCTTCATATGCTAAACTGTTAAAGCCACCAGCCACAAGGAAAATCACTAGTGAGACACTGGGACCAGAACAAGAAGAAGAACCAACGGCTGAACCAACTACAACTCAACTTGCAAGACCCAGCCAATTTCCAAGTACAGGACTAGCCAACAACAAGAAGCAGGGCCTATCATAGGCTAGGATCAACCACCGCCACCGCAAGATTACAGACCATCAATGAGCCACCTTAGGGCCATTGCTAAGATGATCAGTTGGGGAAGTCGTGATTATGCAAATCTCTTCCACATCATTAACGATGTCATACAGCCCATAGTTTCCTTGGATCATACAAGGGATGAAGTGTCTATTCATACAGGAGGACAGGAAAGTACTTGGTCACAATAGATCTCAGGAAACGCGGCATCTTTCCAAGTGCAATTAGAAACTGGTGAAGGGGCCACTGTGGTGGTCATGTAACACTAGGATGCTGCGGGAGCTGCAGAAGTGCTCATAGACCACATTAAAGAATCGTTTAATGTACCTGTTGTGCCACTGGTAGATCTCACAGGAGCACAGGATGCTCAAACTTTGGCCAGAACCTCAATGACTCCTGCAGAACATGAGGATGTGCTTGATCGATTGCTACAAAGAGGACACATCCCTCAAGATGTTACAGCAATTCAATCAAACCTCATTTCCACTAAGGGAAGCTAGTCTTAACAGAAGTGAGGGCCAAGCATGCTGAAGCAAAGATGCAAAGATTGCAAGAACAGCTCGTGGCCCTACAAGAAGCATAGTGGGACCCCTTACAATTCATTCCCTTAGACCAGCTAGACAATTTCAAAACTAAGCAACTAACCAAGCTACTAACAGAGAACAAGAAGGTGGCTAAAGAAAAAGAGAAGGTTGTTTGGGATGCCTCTACAGCACAGGCATAAACTCATGCACATATCAAGGCACTCAAAGACTTACAGAAAGAAAACAAGCAGTTTGTTGCCAACAACCTTCAATTGACTACTATGGAGAAGCAAAAGAATGTTCTTGAAGAACATTTCCATCAGCTGCAAGAACAATTCATCCGGGTCAACCAAGACATGAGCTATTTAGCCAGGGAGAATTGAATCCTCTCAATGGAGGAGGTACGCACCATCTGCCAAAAGATAGCTATTGAAATAAGCATGTGGCAAAATGAGGCTAAATAGCATGAAAAGCTAAAGGAGCACTTCCAAGACTAGGTAGGGATGTACAAATAGATCCTTGAAAAGAAAATCCACATGGCCATGGCCCAACACACTGACTGGCTGGCCATATTAGACACTTATGCATTTGCCCACCAGGCGGAAGTTAAGAATCAGGATCTACAAATCCAAGATCTTACAGAATACATGGAGTTGGCAAACTTGTGGTATGCAAACCTTGCCATGTTAACAATAGGGTGCCCGAGAACAGAGCTCGAGCAACAGGTAGCTACCACCTACATCAAATATGGAACAAAATTTGCAGAACGCAAGAAGATATTGCAAAACCTGGAGATTGCAAATTCTGAACTTGAGGTGGTGAAGGTAAGATACCAAGGACAAAAAGGTGTTGCAACAGATTTGGCTTGATAGCTTACGGATTTTCAAGAGTACAGAGACAAAGCCAGAGCCTACGAGAAGGAACAATGGGTATTTGCAGCCTGGTATGTCAAGGCAAATCAAATGTTTCTGCAACTACCCTATCCATGGGAGGTGCTGACTTCATCAAACATCGAAACATTAGCATGGACGGTACAAGATCCCCTGACCAAAGAGGAGACACTCCAGGCAATACTTCAATGCCATCAAGCCTCAAGACCTGGAGCACAAGACAAGGGGAAAGCACCTATGGAGGCCACCAGGAACTACATGAGTTCCACCAATTTCATAGTTGTAGCACATTCTTTGTGTTGTATCTTAATTTTGTCTTGATTCCACACTGCGGCATAAACCCAATTTCACCGTCAAATAATTCCGTACCTATCCACTATGTAATCAATGGAGGTTGTTCTCACTATAACTCAAGGATGAGTTTTCACTCAGTCGTGGGGGTACGATGAGTTGCCATTTAACCCAACCATGATATCGTAGCCTATCTCCTCACCTATAAATAAGAGGTAGGTAGTTCCAATAAAGAGTCAGTTTTAGAGTTAGTTTTCATTTTAGTTTTCATTTTTCTCTCAACCCTTTTCCTCCTAGTGTATGCTCGCAATGTGGTGATTGTAATTGTATGGAACCTTTATTCGAGTGTGACGTACTTGGACACGCACATGGCTGGCAATAAAGATCAAGATTACTTCATCATTGCAGCATTCACTTAGCTTAATCATTTAATTAATTGTTATTTACTGCTTTCCTAGTTAATCTCTTCTCACCCTAAACCTTTGTTAAACACAGAATGAGTACGACTTGATTACGAGCATTTAAGTGTGACTACTTGGTAACCCAGTAGCATACCTAGGATCTATGCTTGGTAATCCCAGTGGTAGACATGCACGAAGTCCAAGATGTGTACAGATGATCGAGGAACGGATGCTCATCGCAGTTAGGCTATCTTTCATTGGCTTCAGGAGTAACATTAGTATAGAACACATCATACACCTCACTCTAGACTAAACCATATGTGATAAAGTTAACACTAGTCTAGGTGGGAAGACAGCGAACTGCGATCTAAGGCTAATTATCTAGATGCCACAACTAGTTCGTCTATGAAGTTTGACTGGATTGCACGTGTAGCACTCGTATTCGTATGGTTGAGTGTAGGGGTACCTCACCACTCATCAACAACCATTGGAGCCTTTTGACTTTAGCGGTATCATCACTCCTTTATCCAACGGCAAATCATACTTCATCGTTACTAAAGACTACTCTACAAGGTTAGCCAGAGCTACTATAGTTACTAATTACACTATAGTAATTGTGGTTAAGTTCTTTGATTAGTTGATAATAAATAGGTTTGATGTGCCTTATGCACTCATATCAAGAAATGACACATATTTTACAAGACTAACATTTCAGAAACTAATACAATGCTTGGAGGTACATCACAAATCAACTATATCATATCACCCTCAACCTAACAGTCAAGTCAAAGTCATAAATAAATAGATAATTCAAATCTTAATGTAGTTCATTAATATATATAGGAAAGAATGGAGCATCAGACTCAATGATGTTCTATAAGCTTATGGATCTATCCAAAAAACTTCCTATTGAGTATTATCATTATGAACTAGTATACAGTAAATTACCAAAATTTCCTATCTACATAGAACTGTGTACATTAAATACCACATGTGACTTAGACTTAGATCTCACTCTAGCAAAATATGAACATCTGATGGACTTAAATGTGCTAAATAATAAATGGATGAATGCCCTAATGCATAATGTAATGCATAAAGTCTATAATAAGCAAGGGCATGACCATAGGATTTGACCTTTAGACCTTTAACTATGTAACAAAGTCCTTTATTATAATCAAAATCATGCACTTGAATGTACAAAATTTCAAACACTTTGGGAAGAATCATACATAGTTCACATGGTATATAGGTTTAGTGCCTTCCACATTTACCACTAACAAACCTAGGTACTCCACATTAAGAGGGTAGATTGCAAGCACACCTTTGGACTTTGTTGCTCTCAAAATGTGGTTGAAGGGTCCACACCCTGTACAGTCTTCAAGCCCTACTCCAAAGTCTTGTATCACAACACCAATCACTCAACCCCACAAGATCCTATTAGGCTTGGAAATATGATTTCAAGGCTTCCACAACCTTTATAATCTTGAGCTTTGCATCAGAGTGTTATACCATAGCACCAATAACTCTATCCTGCAAGATCCCAACAAGCTCAAGCACATCAACCCTGTAGGGAAACAAGAACAAGAATTACAAGGGAGAATCAAAACTTAGTTTGTTTATTCTTGTACAATTATGTACAACACACTTTACAATGGAAAAATGATAATATAATAAGGAGAAACAAAGATTTCAATGATTACAAATGATTGTACAATGAATACAATAGGCTTGTACATTTCCCAATGTACATCAAGTCTTCTTATAGTTGTTGTGTTTCTAAATCCATATCAGAATAGCTAGCTAATGGTCAATAATGGTCATGGGAGACATCTTTCTTATGCCTGAGACATCTCTCTAAATTTTCCTTCAATACTGGGAAGATGTCTTTGTTTCCTGAAAGACATCTATTCGAAGTCTTCATCCTAGAAGATGTCTTTTTCTTTTGGAAGATGTCTTTTTGAACTTGGTCTACATTTTGTAAAAATGTCTTTGCCTTGTGAAAGGCATCTTTGTTTGAGAAAGACATCTTACTATTTCTGAAGACATCTTTGTCTAAGTTCACTACAATTTTGTCAGGACATCTGCTACTTCCTAGAGACGTCTTTCTTCATCTTCCTTTGTCTTTTGAATCATCATTCCTTGTCCATAGTCTTCATCTTCCATATGATTTGCTGATGATAACTTTTCCTATCCAACATCTAGTCCTTATCCATGTTCTTTGAATATTCATTTGAAGATCATGTGGGTGACCTCCTCCTTTAAGCTCTAAGATAGTTCGTTCCTTGTCCTCTACAGCTCATCTTAATTTCCCATGTATGTAGTTCTACAAACACAATAACCACACAACTATGCAAAAAACCTTTTCCATTTTACTTAATGTTTTGGACACACCAAAAGGTTCACAATCTTCCCCTTTTTTGTGATGTTCAAAACTTAAGAATATGGGTTAGTAATCATATAATTATAACCATACTACTGTCCCCCTTTTTGAATAGAAACAAAAAGGATAAAGGACAAAAAATTGATTTTAAAAAATAGATCAATAAGTTTTAGATAAGATTTAGAAACAAACATCATGACATAATCCCCAATATATAGTGAAGCAAGAGAATCAATTTTTCAGCACCAAGTTCCATGAAGAGGTGCCCCTAATTAGTCAAGATTTGATCCAAATCTTCCAAGTGATATTCACACCTTAAGCATGAAGTGAAGTGTAAACTTGGAAGATCAAATAACCTGTCTCTAAATCAAGAAGTCATTAGTAGTACATGGTGCTTTTAATGCTTCCATATTCTCCATCTTTGTAAAATATTAGCATAAAAAAAAGGGCATATCTTTATGATAAGGAAAATACATCTGTATAATTTGAAACCAACCATGCCAAATACTCGATTCTTCATCACAAGGTAAACTATTTAATGTATGAGTCAATCAAAGCCATAGATACTTTAAAAAATGATCATGGTCTTGCTCATAATATCAATTAGTCACTTTTACAAAAATATCTACTTCTTGCTTTATCTTATGATCGAATATCAAATAGGTGGACTATAAAAATAATGAGGACCAAACAAAAATTGATGCTAAAGACTAAGGATAGAGCATGGAGGATCAAGAAGTCTATCTATTAAAAATAGTTGTTTTATGGCAATGTGTATTTCTAGATTCACCTAAAGGATGTTATTAATAGAATATTTAAGCTATGAGAAGAATATGCATAGTTTTATTTTTATACAAGACAACAAACACAATCATTTAAAAAGAACTAAGAATTCATATATCATTAAATAACCCTTTAAAGCCCTCATATGCAACAAATACAACCATTCAAGATTTTGTCATCCAATTTAGTGTGAAATACCTCTTGAAGTCCTTTTCTTGCTCATTGTGGTTCTTGGCCATAGTCTCCAAGGACTCCCCCTACATTAGTGGCCTCTAAGATGATTGAGGAGTAGGCTCCCCCAACACATGTGTTACTTATCTTGGGTTTTTATGCAAATATCACAAAAATTGTAGGTCAATGTTAAGCTCATTTGTGGAGATCTAGGTTTTTAACCAATAGTATTGATAGAATTTACAAAGGTTTGTCTTATCTTAGAAATGGCAAAAACGTTCCAAGGACTTTGAGCATATCATCAAAAGAATTTCAGAATAAGGAAGATTGAATGCAGGACAAGAAATCAAACTAGAACTACTATGAAGATCCAAGAGAATTTATTACTAGTGCTATTATAGATCTTCATAAAACCAATTATATCAATATCATGGATTAATATAAGAAATTTTCTAGACACTTATTCCAGCATTTTTAATGTAGATAAGATGTAGATAATTTTAAACTTTTCAAACACTATCCTAGCAAGCAAAGAGAGAGAGACTTATCTTGACTTACCTTACTTGCTAATGAGAAGAGAAGATCAATGGAGTTTGAGGTAAGGTCTACTATCATGAAGTACCTTCTCATCCTTAGGTTTTCTTTCATTAGATCATGTATTTAATGTCTATATTTGTTCATGTTCCTTGTGATAGAGCTCTTGATCACTTTTTGCAGTATTTTTAGGGCTCCACTTCCCTTCATTCTTGCTTGTTGGTACCTGCACAATTTCCTTACCAAAGCCTTTTTGACATGACCAAGCATTAATCCTACTTTGATCATCATAGCTAAGAGCTTGCTTATTGTCATAATTTTTACACGTAAATAAAATATTATCCTTATGATCAAAATTTTTAGACCTTACTATGTTTGAGTTTGAGCTTGCATTTTCATGTGCTGCTTCCTCTAAATTCTTTGGTTGATTTTCAGGAGTCTCTTCTTCTTGAATCTTGTTGCAATCCTTATTCAAAGAGGATAGTTGTTGAATCTTAGCTTTTATATTTGATATTTCTTCCTTCACTTCAGCATGAATATCATCTAACTTAGAAAGTACTACTTTCTTTGCCTTCCTAATCAAATAACATAAAAGAAAAATTTCTTCTTTAAATTCACTATACCTCTTATCAAATTTACCATCTTGTTCAACCAAAAGTGAGGAATCTTCATCGGTAAGTGCCATACATATGAGATATAAATCTTTGGAAGAGTTGCATGCTTCTTCTTCACTTTGCTCACCATCATCCTAACTTGTATAAAAGTTGGTCTTTTTCAATTCCTCATCATTGGATCTATTCCTTGGTTGTACCTTGGTATCACTTGAATTGCTAGGACACTCAAAGGTCATATGGCCTCTTCCTTTACAAATCCAACATTCTATAGAAGAAAATTCTAGATTAGAAGAATTTAAAAAATGTATACCTCTTTCTCTATCTTTGAAGAAATTAGATCTTTACTATCACTAAGATGCCCCTTTATTTCTTCTTGTAATAAATCATTGTAGTCTCCTTGAAAGAATAGCAATCTCATCCTCATTTCCCTCATCATGCTCATTGAGCTTCTTCTCCTTGGATGCATTCTTTAGAGCAATAGGTCTTTCTTGAATTGCTCCTTCACTTATGAGATTCATTTCATAGGTGATAAGAGCACTTTGAAGTTTCTCAAATTTCAAAGTTGAGAAATCCTTGATTTCCTCCATGGCTATGACCTTAGGTCTAAACTTCAATTGAAGACTTTTGATCATTTGGATAATTACATCACTTTGGGGTATATCCTTCCCTATTCCTCCAATTACTACAATAATATCATTAGCTCTAGAAAAATAATCCTTAATTTTTTTACCTTCTCTCATCTTGAGTTTATCGTATTCACTTTGTAAAACTAACAATTTTGATTACTTAACACTAGAGATTCCTTAATAAGTAGCTTCTAAAGTTTTCCAAATTTCTTTAGCCATTTTACATCTTACTACACTATTAAATTTAGATTTATTCAATGCACAATATAAAAAAAAAATTTCTTTTGAATCAAACATAAACTTATCGTTTTCCTCTTGAGACCATTTGTTGCAAGGCTTGATGACATTGATGGTGCCATTGATGAGTGGTGCATAGCCTTTCAAAATTGACTTCCATACTTCAAACTCCACGGATTCAAAGAACCCTTGCATTTTGGCTTTCCAATATGTGAATTCAAATCCATCAAACATGGGTGGCTTTGTGTAAGATGTCCCCTCCATTGTTCAGTCTTGAAGTTGATGATGATAGAGAAGAGTACCAGGCTCCAATACCACTTGTGGTTCGTTGAACTTATAAGGGGGGGGGGGGGGGAATAAATTTCTCAAATCGAACCTTTATGAAACAAAGCACACACACATAAATTTACATGGTTCTCCAACTTGGGTACTTCACACTCAGAAGGTAGATCACAGGCACACCTTTGGACTTTGTTGCTCTCAAAATGTGGTTGAAGGATCCACACCCTGTATAATCTTCAAGCCTCGCTTCAGATTGTTGTACCATAACACCAATCACTCAAACCTACAAGTTCCCATCAAGCTTGGAAATGTGGTTTGAAGGCTTCCACAACCTTTACAATCTTGAGCTCCACACCGAAGTGTTGTATCATAGCACCAACAACTCAATTCCATAGGATCCTAACAAGATCAACCACATCAACCTCACGAGGCAACAAGAACAAGAATTACAAGCGAGAATTCAAACTTAGTTTGTTGATCCTTGTACAATTAGGTACAACACACTTTACAATGCCAAAATGATAATACAATGAGAAGCAATAGATATTTCAATGATTACAAATGATTGTATAATGAATATAACAAGGCTTGCACATTTCCCAATGTACATCAAGTCTTCTTATAGCTATTGTGTTTCTAAATCAATCTCAAAACTTATGCAACAACTAGCCAATGGTCAACAATGATCATGGAAGACGTTTTTCTTATGTCTGAGATGTCTCTCTCAATTTTTCTTCAATACTAGAAAGACATCTTTGTTTCTTGAAAGATGTCTTTTTGAAGTCTCCATCCTAGAAGACATTTTTATCTTTTGGAAGATGTATTTCTAAACTTGTTCTACATTCTATAAAGGTGTCTTTGCC
This sequence comes from Gnetum montanum, assembly GCA_015680685.1. Lineage (NCBI taxonomy): Eukaryota > Viridiplantae > Streptophyta > Gnetopsida > Gnetales > Gnetaceae > Gnetum > Gnetum montanum. The sequence goes on along the minus strand of MNCI01028846.1, from coordinate 224,373 downwards.
TTGTGAAAGACATCTTTGTCTAAGAAAGATGTCTTGCTATTTCTAAAGATGTCTTTGTCTGAGTTCACTCCAATTTTGCCAAGATCTTTGTTGCTTCCCAAAGATGTATTTCTTCATCTTCCTTTGTCTTTTAAATTCATCATTCCTTGTTCATAGTATTGATCTTCTATATGCTTTGATGATGATAACTTTGCTTGTATAACATCCTGTCCTTGTCCACGTTCTTTAAATATTTGTTTGAAGATCATGTGGATGACCTCCTCCTTTGAGCTCTAAGATAGTTCATTCCTTATCCTCTTTAGCTCATCTTGATTTCCTGTGTACATAGTCCTACAAACACAATAACCACACAACCATGCAAACAACCTTTATCATTTTACTTAACATTTTGGACATACCAAAACACACCAAAAGGTCCACATTACTATGTTTTTGATTTATAATTTATTATAAATTTATAATTTCTTGAAAATCTTCTAGTTATTTTTCATTTTCAAGTTCTTTATATGTTTTTCATTTGTTATTTTTTTCCAGTTTCTTTTATAATTTTATAATTTCCTTAAGTTATTTAATGTGTTTGTTAATAAAATTCCTGCTTATGTATGCGAATCAACTTTATTGTTTGAATTGTATTCTATGCTATTAAAATTATTAAATAGATAATTATGCAAAATAGTAAGATCATAGCATTCATCCCCTCATTTTCATTAATACAAGATCCTTATTATGCACATAATGTGATCCTTATCACATTTGAAAATAAAAGCAACTTATGATTACCAAACCTTGAAGAAAGAAGAAAGGACCAAGAGGGTTGGATAAGGATGTGACATCAAGGGAATTGGTTAATTTCTTAGACTTCCACTATGGGTTTTACTACTTCCTATGTTGGCATACTACCACTCATGGTTTTATTGATTTTGGAAAGTCTTATTCAAAATAATTGTTTCCTTGTTATGCCACTAAAAATGCCACTAAAGATGCATGTGATCCATTCCTAAAGGTAGTCCTATTATATAGGTAAAAAAGTAAATAATTAATTAACTTTTGCAAAACAGTTCTTGGGATACCATTGGAAAAACATGTGACTTATGCTTGAAGGTAAGCTACTTCTAGGAACTTCATGGTCCCTTGAACTAGTCCCATTATATGACTAGAAAGACATGTAACCTGTGCCTAGTACTTCTCTAATGGGATTAGCATTAGTTATGAGACTAGATATACATGTGATCCATGCTTGAAAATGCTTCTCTAACTGATGGTCAAAGTCCATAACATGAATATTAATGATTAATTAATTATTTCTCCTAATGCTAATATATGTTTTCCAAATTCTCCTTGTGGAGCAATTTTATTTTCAATATGGCAATAGCTAGTCTCATGGTGGTGGGCCTAGGATTATGCAATTTAATGTCACTACATGTTATACCTTAAAAAAATAACTTAATAATTTTCATGATTAGATTACACATAACTTGAAACTGAGACATGTGACGTCAGAATGCTTATAAACTTAAGAAGGAATTAATCATAAGCATTAAAACTTAAATTGAAAATCCAAAAGGACATGGTATGAAAAGATAATCTGCATTAGAGTGTATTCATAAACTTCATAATCATAAACCAAATCTCATAGGTCGTAACAGAATCCATGATCTCAAAGAAATTGACAATAACATCCATCAATACATCAATCCCAATGCATCATGTCTATCAATATATAAATCTTAGAAGAATTTATAATTAAAAATAAGAAAAAGAAGAAATCCATAGACCATGCTCCAATAACCACCAAGCTCTTCGCTCCTACCACCTAAGTCTTCATACAAACATGTAGAAAGAGTCAAAAATCTTCTATTAGAGCCAACCACCTTGATGCACCTACAATGAGCTATAGGATGGGATCACATGTTGTACAAACAGATCATCTCTAGATCCACAAAATTAGAGTCCACATCCAATACCAAAATTCATGATGTCAACAAAATTTCAAGAAATAAGGTATCTATTGTTACTCTAGAAATTGATTTTCCTCAAGGACTAATTAGTTCACAAAGGTCTCACTTATCTTAGATGTTGTCAGTAACCCTTTTAAAGGATTGGTTGACCAAGCCTCACTTGATCTTGAATAAGGTCAATATGAGAATTGACCCTTATGGTCTACCTACCCTTATCATTTTTAATCATGAAAGAAAACAGTAGCCTTGTGAACAATCACAATCAATCTATGCAAGCATTAAGGATAAATCATTTTTCCCACATAATGCTTACTCATTGTTACATTTAGTGCACAATCATAGGTAATGTGGGTCAACTATGGTAGCCAACCCTACATTCTACAATGCCTACCCATTGTTACATGGACTAGACAACCCAGGGTACAATCATAGGTGACATGGATCAAGTACTAAATGCCAATCTAAACTTCTTACAATGCCTACCAATTGGTATAGTGAAATCTATTTACAAGAGGTGAAGCACTAGAGAATTCATGAGTTGAAGTTTCAAATTTTAATGATTTGGAGGATGCAAAAACAACATAAAATGATCAAAAAGTAGAGATCATGAGTTGACCACTAGATGACTATGACTTATGGTCAATGACGATAGCTAAATCACGAGTCGTGATCATCTTGTGGTCAAAGCCATAATGCCACCACAAATCATGGCACTCACTACTAGGAAGAACCACTATACCCTGACCCATCATCTAGTCGTGGTCAAGATAATGACCTCATCATGATTCATGATGAGCACCATGCTCGCAAAATTGAGCACCTTGGCTTGGGTTTCAAGTTCATGTAGAACCATGACCCATGGTATATTCATGTTTAACGACCATGTCTTATGATCTTTATCAACACCTTCATCACAAGTCATGGTGATAGAACATGCTACTAGAGATGCATCAAAAACATAAAAGAAAAACAAGGGTTAGAACAAAATTCAAAGTAGAATCATAAAATCAAGCATAGTCAAGATTACATTTGCATATATTGTGGGGAGATACTGGAACTTGAAATATTTTTTTAAAATAATATTTACCTCTAAGACATATAGTCAAGTTAGAAACTTTAGCAATGAGAAGTTAACTTAGTGATAAGGATCTTGCCTTGGTAATCTTAGGTCACAAGTTCAATTACACTAGATAGCATTGAGTTATAAATTTAAAAAAATCAGTAAAAGGAATTTTGAAACTAGTTCAACAAATCCAATAGGTCCCAATAGACATAAATAAAAAAATCTCAATTTGAGTTTTCAATTTTAAAACTTTATATTGTACTATTACCCATCAAAATTGAACCTATAACTTTGTATAGCTTACTTTGTGTTAACTCTACTCCACCTATGAGAATCCAGCCCATAACATCTCATCTCAAGCTTGAATGGTTAATGATTAAGCCATCACTACTAGTTACCTAGTTTAATTGTAAAACATTTTTTAAACAATTATTATTCATATTTTTGGTGAGTGTTGTAGAAATCACCAAACAAGTAAGACAATATATGGTTGAAGCATTGCTTGTAACTACTACTAATTACCTAGTTTAGATTTAAAGTTTTTTTAATTACTATTATCCTTTTCTTGGTAATGTACCGCCTGAAATCGTCGGTCTCCGGCTGGAAGGAAACAGAGACCGTGGGATCATAGGGCAAGCACAAAAGACCCTGCCTTCGCCTAAGGGCAAGCTGGAATGCACGAAGGCAGAGCACCTTGGGTGGTCCGCACGCGGATCAGATAAGGATTTCCCCGAACGTACACCGAAGTGCTGTACGCCGGGTTATGTGTAAACAACGTAGGAAGCGTAAACAGAGCATAAACAGTGTAAAACAAACGTGAACAAAGCGTAAGCGTAAATGGGCGTAAACAGAACACGTATACAAAATTGATGTAAACTATAAACAATTTTATGCAGCAAATGTAACAATTGTATTACAGGATGAGAATAGAGTGCACCGGTCTAACGCAGTTGTGGTGAAACACAAGGTGAACGAAAAGCCCCGGTGGATGGGTGGGCGGCTGGGCTAGTTCACGCTATAGGTGCGGCGTAGAGACTATGCACAACGTACAAGTTTTTCCAGCGTAAGAGGGTTTTAGCTCTGGTGCGTAGCGTAATTGCTCCTGGGTATGCTCTGGGATTTTTGTGAACCGCCCTCCCGGTTGAAGTGGAAAATCGGGGTTTTTATATAGGGCTTTGATGGCGGACTCAGGTTGGGAGACACGTGGCGCGTTGAACGGGTGCAAGAGATGTTACAAATAGACAACGTATAGCACGCCAGCGTATAGGATGCCAGCGTAAGCGTATAGCATGCCAGCGTAAGCCAAAAATGTACCCAATGTATACACATGAAAATGCTTTATTTTAAGGTTAAAAATTGATTTTTGGATGCCCAAGAGCTACTGGGGACCTTGGGGAAGATCCTAGGTGGTCTAGACCTTCAATTCTAGCCTGTTTAGAGGAGTTTCTGGAGCCCAAAAGTCTCTCTACACTGGCTGAACCCTGGCGTATATGCTGGGCGTAGAGGAATGAAAGACCATCATTTGGAGCCCAAAATTTGATTTTCAAGTGCCTGAGACCTGCTGGGGACCTTGGGAAAGGTCCTGGGAGGTCCAAACGCTCAGTTCTGGCATGTTCTGACTCATTTCTGGGGCCCGAAAGTCTCTCTACGCTGGCTGCGCCCTGGGCGTATACACTGGGCATACAGGAATGAAAGACCATCATTTGGAGCCCAAAATTCGATTTTCAAGTGCCTGAGACCTGTTGGGGACCTTGGGGAAGGTCCTAGGGGGTCTAGACACTCCAATTTAGCATGTTTTGATGAATTTTTGAGCCCTAAAAGTTGCTATACGCTGGGCCTTACGCTGGGCATGTGTAGGCCAGCGTACAGGATGCATACTTAGTGAAAACCAAGTATTTTGCACTCAAGATTTGCCAAGTTTGATGCCAGATGTCATCGTAGTATTTTGTGGGTCCCAGGGAACTTTTACTTATTTTCTTTGACTTTGTTTGATGCTATTTTTGAGGCTTTCAAGCTTGGTCATGCTGAGGACCAACATGACTTAGCTTAATTTCTATCAACAAGTGTTAGCCAAATTTTTTTTTTGTGGTGTTTCATTGGCCCCTCTTTGTTGATGTCTGGAGGAATTGACCTGAGAGGCATCGACAAAGAAGTACAAAACACCACAAGCAAACTTGGTAGAAACATTGTCCTTTGGCACTTGGCCAGATGTCATCGCACTGTGTTCAAAAGTACCTGGGATTGGGAAATGAAGCTTGTAGTTGGATTGGGAGATGGAAATTATGGGGATTGGGAACTGATTAAGGGATTGTGCTAGTGTGGGAGAGGAATCTTCATCTTGTGCAAACAACTCATGTCGTTCTTGTGCAAGGCTAAAATCGTCCTTTGGAGGAATGAGACTCTTGTATCATGTTTAAGAGAATTGGTTGTTACAGCCATAGGCATGCAATGAAGTGGTGCATTTTTTTTTTGGAGAAATAGGACCCTTGTGTCAAGTTTTAAGGGAACCCATTGTCCAATAGCCAAATCCACACATGAAGGTGTAACATGATAGTATGAGACACGAGTACTTCTTTCCAAGACAATTGCCTTCCCGTCTGTGGTTTGTATGGGAAGTGCCAAGAGTTTTGTGGTTCATTTTGCTCTTTGCTCTTTGCTCGTTTCTTTTTCTTTGCCCTTTTTTTTGTTTTTTTTTTTAATTTCTTTTTGTTTTGTCTCTTTGTTTTTTGGAAAGAGCTTTCTTTCAATTTTGCACTCATGCTCATGTGCCATATTGTGTGTTGCAGTTGCTTGAGAGTGCCATAGCGTGTAATAGTGTGCTCCAAGTTTTGGGGTGTACTGGGTGTATCTGGGAACTGTAACTGAGTAGGAAAGGGAGTAAGAGTGTTGGAGAAATGGAGAATGTATTGGGAACTGGGAATGTACTTTTGACCAGATTGATTAACCTAGTTGCGTGCGTCAGAAACAATGTGGCATCTTGTCACCGTGATGAAGTGTATCGATGTACGAGCACCACTGGGTGTCATCTTGCAAACACAACTCGAAGAAGACAAGAAAACCACAAGTGAATGAGTTAGCGAACACTTCAGACATGAATGTGACTGATGCAAAGGGAGGCACCATGTGAAACTTAAGGCAAACAAAATGAGCAGAAATAGTGTTGTCAGAGCTGGTATGATGAATGATGTAGCAGGCATTGATGAAGAAATGTCATGAATTATAGCAGCAGATGAATGTGCTAGAAATGATATGACCAGTTTATAGTCTTAGCGGACTATAGTGGGTTAGTTTTACGTCATAACCCATTGGACGTTGCCAGTTTATCGTCATAGCGGACGGTACGATGCTAGTTTATAGTCATGAAAGACTATGAAGAGGCAAGCTAGTTTATAGTCTTAGCAGAATTTGGTGAATGAGTGTGATAGTTTAGTGTCATGTCGGACAAAGCTCTGTGGTGTCAGTTTACCTTCATGACACCAGGACATTCTGTGGTATCAGTTTTAAGTCATGATGCCAGGACTGTCAGGGTGGATGCATGCATGTGCGTCTGTATGATCCTGTAAATAAAAGCAACTAGAGAAAACAATGTTAAATAGCCACTGCAGAAAACATGAATTGAAATGCACAAGTGAATAGAAAATACTGTGAAAAGGTGGTAGTTTAAGGCCTTTTTGGGCCACATGCAAGCGTGTAAGCTAGTACAATGCAAACTAAGGTGACGTATGCACAACGAACAAAGGTGAGGAGTGGGTGGCAGTTAGACATGTCTTTGGTCGCAGGGGAGTCTTGATTATGTGGTTGCTTCTTAGTTGGACATGGTCTAAGAGGCATGCTAGTTTGCTCTGGGAGGCTTTCAGTTTTTACCCCTCGTTCGGGCATTTTAGCTCTAGGTGTTGTATTGGTTGTTATGGGTGTTGCTTCAAGAGGCTCCTCTTTCAAGACCTGGGACATGTCTATGTTGTGGTCAGTTTGAAAAGGAGTGTTGTCGCCAGGTATGACTTGTCCACCTTCATATGGAAGGCAGATTTCTTGATGTATCGGTGAGGAGATGGCTCGTTGTTGTGCTAGCCAAGGTCTACCAAGAATCATGTTGAAACTGGGCATCTCTTCTATGACAGTGAATTCCGTGCTGGTGGGGAATTGTTCTCCTTCCACAAAGGCCAAGTTGATTGTGCCCTTAATTATGACACATGATCCATTGAAAGATTTTAAACACATGGTTTTTTTTGGCATGATCTCATCTGCCATGCCTAATTTGTCGATGACGGAGTATAGAACTACGTTTGTTGCCGCATCATGATCAATGTGCACTCTTNTAACAGGAATAGATGCTAACGTTTATGCTAAGGCTTCACGATGAGCCGATGATTTCATGACCAAATCGTACAAGCTCATCGTTGTGTTCATTTATTTGATCGTTTGTTTCACCTAGGCCAGTGTAGCTACAAAGTCTGTGTTATCTGCCGTTGTGTTGGTTGCCTCTGTATGGGTTGAGGGCTTGGGCCTGGGTTGTTTGGGATTAGGGGCAGGGCCCCCAGTGTTCAGTTGTTGTATATTAGGTGTGTCCTTTGTTTCAGCTATGGGTATTGTTCGTTGTTTGTTTGTCCTCTTCTGCTGCCATTTGGTAGGCTTATCCGTGTTGTTGACAAGGTTGACTCTTAAGGGAGGAGAGGTTGAGACGTTTCCTACGGTTGGGCTCAGGGTAAGTAAGGGGCCATTACGTGGTGGCACTTTTATGACAAATGGGAGTTTAGGAGGTGTTGTTGTTGTTTGACTAGCCTATTGTGGCACTTTGATGATGAAAGGTTTCTTTGCGGTTGTCGTTGGTGAATTGTGCCAGTTTAACGTCTTAGTGGACATCTGAGGTGGTGGTACTTTGACCATGAAAGGTGTCGTCGGTGCTCTAGGTGGCACCTTGGTGATGATGGGAGGTCTCTTGCTCGTGGAGGCAGAGGGTATCATTGCCTTGCTGGGAGGCACATGGATCACAAAAGGTTGTCACACAGGTTTAGGCTTACTATCTATGGCAATGGAGTTTATGACATAGGGGGCATCGTTTGTGCTGGGTTGATTCAGGGTGTTGACGTTCAGTTGGCCTCGTTCTATCATTGCTTGTAAATCATCCTTTAACACACGATAGGTGTCGGTATTGTGACCGGACATTTGGTGGTAGTGACAGAATTGGTCTAACTTGAAATGTCGTGGAACTGGGGGCTCATTTGGTGCTGCTAAGGTGGGGTTCCTTTGTAGCTCGCAGTACCTGTCATGTCGACGGCAAGCATTCTCCACTACGTGTTTGTATTGGATTTTCCTGGCTTTAAGGAGTTGCTCTAGTAGTTCAGAAGGTCGTGCAGGTAGAGGTGTGTACATAGAGCGATCCTTGTGTTGAAAATTGGACCTTAAGGTGGCCCCTGTTGTTGCAAGCGAGTTGGTACTGGTGTTAGTTGTTTTTGTGCTTGCGGCCACAATTTCCATTGTTGCCTTTTTTTTGGCAACATGTTGGTTCTTGTAAGCCACATAGGCGGGATCATTGTTGGTTTGCGCAAATTGTTCAATGTTCTTGATCTGTGTGAATGCTTGGCTTAATGTCTGAGTGCTTAGGTAGTACAGTTTTGACTTAATGAAGTCATTCATGGCTCCCTTCAGAATCATAAGCAAATACTTTTCAGGGATGGGCTCATGAAGTTCGTTAAGGGCTGCACTCCATCGTTGGATGAACTTTTGCACAGGCTCAAGTGGTGCTTGCTTCACATGTATCAGAGTGTCTAGGGTTGCTTCAGGCTTCAGGTTGTACTTAAACCTAGTAACGAATTGGTGTAAGAGATCCTCAGGAGAGGATATGGAGTTACATGGCAAGGCTCTGTACCAGTCTAAGGCTACGCTCGTTAAGGACATAGCAAACACTCGCAAGATTGTGTGGGGCCAAGCTTGAAGCAATAGAGTTTCTGATTGAAACGTGACTAAGTGAGCATTTGGATCTCCCTTCCCATTATACTTGGTTAACTGGGGTAGTGTGATTCCCTTGGGTAAAGCTAACAGTGGCATTGAAGAGCTAATTGGATCGTCGCGGTAGAAATCCAGTACTTTAACTTGTTCAATGTTGTCAGCTTTGAGTTGCTTTATCTCATCCGCTAACACTTACATCATCTGTTTTGCTTCTACCCACTCTTGAGCGGTAGGCAAATTAGTTGGTTAGGGAGGTTGTTGGGTTGTCATTTGTTGCTATGGAGCAATGTTCAAAGTTGTGGTTGTGGGGTGTGGCACGTTGAAGTGAGTGGGTTGTTGAACAAGGGGTATGGTTCCTTGCCTNNNNTGTGGTATGTACTGGGTGGAGATGGGGGTGGGTAATCTCTGTTGGGGTACTGGTGCTTGTGTGCTCATTGATACTTGGTGAGTGGTCGTCTGTCCCATGCGAGGATGGAGTGATGGGTTCATGTAGGTATGGGGACTAAGGGTGTGGTATGAATCCTCAGGTTCAGATTGTGCCTCGAAGTCATCTACATCATGTTGGTTTTGGGGCTCCTCAGTGGGTTGAAGGGTTGGCCATTATAGAAGTTGAACGGTCAGCTATTATAGAAGTTGAAGGGTTGACTGTTACATAAGTTATAGGGTCAATTGTTATAGAAGTTGTTTCATATTAGGACTTAGTTGCTATTTTTCATTGATGTATTTGCCTATTTAAAGGCCATTATAGATTGAATAAAAGTGTGAAATTTAGTTGCCTTTATTTGTCCCTATTTTGTTCTATTTTTTTTATTTGAGGCTAGCATTGTACTGCCTCAGAGGCTGACAATGATATTAGAGCTTGGTTCAGAAGGCTAGAGAGAAAGCCTAGTTCAAGAGGCTAGAGAGAAAAGCAAAGTAGTGCACTTAGTTTAAGAGGCTTGAGAGAAAAGCACAGTTGTACAGCTTGCCATCCCACGTTTTGATGGTCACTATGACCATTGAAGCATGTTGATGGAAAATTTCTTGAAGTCTAAGGAGTACTAGCAAGTTGTTGAAGATGATGTAGTAGCACCTACAATTGAGGTTGCACTCACAAATGAACAAAGAAAGGAGCTAGAGGGACTGAGGGTGAAAGATTTGAATGCAAAGAATTATTTATTTTAAGCAATTGATCGTTCTATCCTAGAGACTATTCTTAGCAAAGAAACTTCCAAGGATATTTGAAATTCTATGAAGAAGAAATATTAGGGGTCTTTGAGAATAAAGCAAGCACATCTTCAAGCCTTGAGAAGGGATTTTGAGACTCTACAGATGAAAGATGAGGAGTCTGTTACCAGATATTATGTAAGGACAATGGAGATAGCCAATAACATGCGATTTCATGGTGAGAAGATGGAGGATGTGATTATTGTTGAGAAGATATTGTGTTCCTTATCCCCCAAGTTTGATTATGTTATTTGTTCAATTGAAGAATTCAAAGATGTTGATGCACTTTCCCTTGATGAGCTTCAAAGTTCTTTGTTAGTCCATGAATAGAAGATGAATCAAAATTCAACTTCTGAAGAGCAAGCTTTAAAGGCTTCTACTTTTACTTATTCCTCAAGAGGAAGGGGTAGAGGTAGAGGTAGAGGTAGAGGAAATTGAGGTAACAAAGATGACAATAGACATTTCAAAGGGGATGGTAACAAATTTCAAGGCAAAGGCATAGGACAAGTTGACAAATCTAAGGTGGAATGCTTTAGATGTCATAAATACAAACACCATCATTCCAAATGCAACACTAAACTACCTAATGACAAAGGAGAGAAATCAAATTTTGTAGAAGAGAAGGAGTCTAAGACTTTGTTGATGGCAATTCAAGCCAACCAAGAGTCTCAGTTAGATGTATGGTATGTGGATACTAGCTACAGCAACCATATGTGTGGATGTAATTCTTCTTTTTCTTACTTAGATGAAAGTTGTCATTCTATAGTAAGTTTTAGTGATTGTTCTACTGTAAATGTAATGGAAAAGGGGGATATTAACATTAGAACCAAGAATAATTTTTTAGAAACAATTTTCAATGTTTTTTATATTCTTGATTTGAAAAGCAATTTGTTAAGTGTTGGTCAATTGCAAGAGAAGGGTTATGTAATAACCATTCAGAAGGGTGCTTGTGAAATTTAGGATCCTTCAAGATGAGCTATTGCTATTGTTCAAATGAGCTCCAATAGATTCATTCCATTGAGGATTGAAAGTGCTCAATCTTGCCTGAAGGCTTAAGTAAAAGGCCCAACATGGCTTTGGCATTTTTGTTATGACCACTTGAATTTTGGAGGATTAAAGACTCTATAATAGAAAAAGATGATCACTGGTCTTCCTCAAATTACAATTCCTTCTAGAGTCTATGAAGAATGTGTTGTTGGTAAATAACATAGTTTTCAATTCTTTCAAGGAAAATCATGGAGAGAAAAGAATATCCTTAAGCTGGTTCACTCCAACATTTGTGGGCCAATAAAACCATCTTCAAATGGAGGTAAGAGGTACTTGATCACCTTCATTGATGATTATACTTTAAAAAGTTGGATTTATTTTTTGCAGGAGAAGTTTGAAGCTTTTAATGCATTTAAA
>MNCI01028846.1:158990-200151 GCA_015680685.1 Gnetum montanum | reverse complement strand
GGAAGCGAGAAGGGCCTTAGTTAGAGGGAACACTTTTGGTTCCATAACCAGTGCGTGTAGCCCACGTTTATTTTGTCTAAGGGGTGTGCTTTGAATTCTCACTGTTTTTTTTTTTTTTGTGTTTTGTGTTTTGTGTTGTTATGCGTGAGAACCACACCATGCAAAGACTTCTTATTTTTATTGTCTCAACTTTCGATAATTGGGGTAACATCGAAATGGCGAGAAAACTCAAAAAGAAAACATCCAAGCACCCAAGAGAACGGCCAACACAAAAGCGTCAAGTTCCCTTGAAGTCGCACCCTTTTCGAACCTTGAGTCCTTCCTTAGTTTGAGAAGTGCCCAGTCATCGATTCGTTAAAGTTCTTATTAGAAGGAGACTGTACATTTCCAAGTCAAGAGAGACCATAGAACTTGTGGATGGATGGATGGAGTGAACTCATTGCCTGCCATATCAAAAGAAACATACCTTAGTATCAACATTGTGACTTAAAGGTAAAAACCAAACATTAGCAATCAACATGAAAACAGTTCATACCATCATTCCGAACACTTATTGGGTGACAAACTTATAAGGTGGATGACACACACACACACACACACACACATACAAAATGGAAAAGTATAACGATGTTGTAAAACAAAAAACAAGAAAATTAAAGAAATTTGTAAAACAAAAACGTGTAAGACAAAAACATGTAAAACAAAAACTTAAAAAAAATAAGGGCCCCATATGGTTAGCATAGGTGGCCATCTCCCCCATGACTGAATTGTAAGGGAGAGGTCCAAAATAATGAGCATTTGTTTGAATTTCGTAGAAGTGCCCAACTTCTCCCAACTGATGTTCTTAGGTTGAGGGGTGGAAGTTGGTGACGCTCATATTTCAATGTGTCTATGCCTTCATTGTTGGCATGGTTTGTCTCCTTAGTTCATTCCATGCATATCTATTTGCTCTTTCGAGTAGCTGTCAACCACAGGGTGTCTACTACTGGTGGTGTGGTTGCTACATACAGGCATCTTTGTTTCAAAGTTTCAAGGGCACACCTGTTACATGGAGGCATTTCCTCCATGTCATCACCCGATGAATCATTGTATGTGATGCATGGAAGTTTCCTCTTCTCGATCTTTCCATAAATATTTATCTTAGAGATTTCCAAGGAAAGATCGCAGATCCTAAGGCATGCGTCTACTGTACTAAGCCATGCCGTTCCCATTGTAATTGGGAAGTCCCCTTCATTGTTGTCGACTTCAATCACCAGGAAATCGGCTAGGTAAGACCAACCATGGATAGTGGTAATAATGTCCTCCACCAATCCCAAGGGAATGGTGATGGACTAGTCTGCCAACTCTAGTTGGATGTTGCTCTTCTTAAGTTGGGGTAGGTTCCAAGCTTGATACATCTCTCATGAAATTAGGTTGGCTCCGAAACCTGAGTCAAGAACAGCCCTATGTGGTTCATTTCTGGTGACTTGAAGGTAGATTAAGGGACTTCCAAGATCAGTTAGTTTCCTGGAAAGGTGGCCTACCTTGATCCAGTCGGTTACGGTATGCGTTAACATAACCATATGCGTTAAGCTCTGTTGTTGAACTGAAGGGTGCTCCGAAGTGTTAGATGGTGGAGGTGTGCACATGGGCTCAACCACTTGTTGTTGTGAGAGTTTGTCTGGGCTTTTGGTTCTGAAGAATGGTCTTTTCTTTTTATAGTTGTTAGAACCAGCAGCAGGTTGAATATTTACAGGTCTCGCAGCGTGACGTTGCTGCGGTTGAGGAGGAAGTTCCCCTTGCATTATTGGAGCAGGAGGTGTTATGGGAACTACTTATGGAAGAGGTGTAGATGGATTTGGAGGATGGTGTGGGTATGGAGTGTCTCCTCAAGGAGAAGGAATCCTTCTAAAGTACTCCCGAACTTGGTAGCGACGATGGGGAGTTGTGTGACTCATAGAGTCACTTGGAGAAATCGGCTACTGCACATAATATCCATAAGGGTCAGGCTACCGGTAAGGGTACTAATGTTTCGGCGATGGCATCCCCCATGACTGTGGGTATTGCCACTGCTGATGCTGTTTGATGGGTTGTGGTGGAGTTCCACTTGGATAATACGTTAACGGTTGGTGGAACTGCCTTGGGTTACCTTGGGGATAAGGTAACCTTCGGGGTGTTTGCTGTTGGTTAAGTCTTGGATTAAGCACATACACCCCAGACTCCTATAGATGTGAGATGATTGGGCAACATCCCTTAGGATGGCCATAGTGGCAGATCTCACATCCACCGTCATCGTCTATGTCTGAATCCACAACCACATCGAAGTTAGTGATTTTCCCCTTACCCTTGTTATGTGCAGGGCTTAAATATCTTCGCTTTGTCTTACCTTTGTCACTACTTTGTTCTACCTTAGACTCTTCTACAATTTTTAAAACAGTTTCAATTTTAGAGTCTAAGGAACTCCATACGTTGTCTACCTTAGTCGCTATTTCTGTTATGAGCTTTTGAAGCAGCAAGGTCTTTTTGTTCACCAACTCTTCGATTGGTGACTCATCCTCTTCATCATAAAATTTCACTCCCTTCTTTCGAAGAGAGGGATCACGGTTGTATTCTTCCGTACTTTCCCTTTTGCGTAGCTCACCTTTTTCTTTTGCTACTTGTTCCAACAAGCTATGCACTTCATGGGTTTTAAGTTGTGAGAGTCTCCCTTGGGCATAAGTCCTAAGGGTTCTTCTAGTTTCATGCCTTAGCCCATCTACGATGTGGTGAAGTTGATCCTGCTGAGCGTACCCATGGCCCAGGCAACGATGTAACAGTGTGTAGTAGCGGGCCATGATAGCATCAAAGGGTTCATGCGTACCTTGCTTCCAGCCTTGGATCTGTTTATGCAAATTGGACACTCTGGAGTACGTCTAATATTTATCGTTGAAGAGTTCTAACATCATACTCCACCTCCTGATGGTTTCCGATTCTAAGGACTAGTACCAACTCTCTGCTTCTTTGGTGAGTGTCCTTGGAAACAACTTAAGTTTTTACCACTCATTTTCTATATTCTGCAAGGCGCAGGCATCGTGGAATGCCTGTAAATGATTTTGCGGATCTACGTTGTATCCCGCTTCAAATCGTGGGATGTTGTTCATGTCTAAACGCTTGATCCAACTATCTTTTAAATGCCTGGTGGGAATTCTAACAGCCTCCATTATGTCAAGCATACTTCAGGTTGCAAGTAGGGGCTCGTCATGATCGTCTCTTTCATGACGCCTATGATGTCTCCATTGTTCCCTACTTTCCCTTTGTTCATGCCCTTGTCCTCTCTCTTGACTCTCTCGTCGAGGTCTCTCGTTTTTTCTACCTTTATCCTCTCCGTTACGCTCTTCATGATTGCGCCTAGAGGTGGAAGGAGAGGGTAAATGATGTGAAGAAAGGGAAGAAGAAGGAGAACCATCACCATGGCGATGTTTCCTATCTTCTCTTTTGTGACTTTGGCCCCAATCGTGGTGACGATCAAAGTGCCCGTCCTTAGCATGAGTTGTTGTTCCTTCCGTGAACAGTTGGCGTTCATGGGGATCAGAACCAGTGTTATGTATCATTGATCGTAGGTTCTGATACCCAACCTTCTCACTATCGTTAGGATGAGGAACAACTCTGATTTCACTAAGGATGTGAAGGACCTCTTTGCCCTTTGACAAAGTATGTTGGCTCTCCTGCCTTGCGTCCCTCATACGTTGTAAATTTGTGGGATGATAATCCCTCATGTCAAAGTCTACCGCAACGTATTCAGCGTATAATTCTGTTATGCCAATCTATGCCAAAGCAAGGAGAAGCATGTTAGAGACAGCACGATATGGAGGTAACACTATGTTACCAAACAAATCCCTCCAGCGCATCTATTCGTCTTGATGGAGGATAAAAGTATAATCAGGTATATACTCATCGGGATGAGTATATGTCACCCTGTATTATTAAGGAACCGGCTGATTCAGGTTATGTGTTTTTGATTGCCGACTGTTCTTTGTATGGTCCTTAGGTGGTGAATTGCTCTTATGAGAAGAAGAAGAAGAAGACATGATGTCTTATAGGTGTGCTGATTTCACCGTTATATAAATTCTTGTTAATTAATTAACCCGAAGGTTTGTTTAGGCTCCCAATGATATGAGTGATATCCTTTATGTTCTATTTAGTGCACAAACACTTTGTCCCCGACAACGGCGCCAATGATGAGTGACGAGATACCCCTACACTCAACCATACGAAACGAGCGTAGCACGTGATATCCGGTCGAACTTCACAGACTAAATGCCTACACGCCCCATGGAACACTTAGGGTTAATTATTTTTTGTCTTCCCAAACTTACTTGTAGTTGTCACGACATATGATTAAGTAAGTCCAAGGTATATGATTTTTATAGTTTTTTATGTTTTTCTCCTATGCTATCGAGGTGAAGGGTTGAGAAACTAACTAACTCTAACTAATGAACTAAGTCTAAACTACCTAGCCTCAGCATCCGTTCCCACTTACCGTACACACCCTGAACTAATGCAACCGTGGCTACCAAATGCTAATCGTTGCTGGGATCACCACGCGTGCTCGAAGTGGTCATACTGAGGCACTTAACTAGGAGGAAAGGGTTGAGGAAGCTAATCTAGCCTAAGTGCGATGAGTAGCCGATTCCTTGACTAACCGTACACATCCTTAGATGCTTGTAATCAAGTCGTACTCATACCGCGTTCTAGGAGTTTAAGGGTGAGAGGGAAAATAATAAATAAAATCATATTCCATGCACTGCAAGGTTTATCTGAAAAGCTCGTCTTTATTGCCGTACACAACTTGTGTTCAGGTACAATGTTGCTTGAATAAAGATCCGTTCACTTTGGGACTCATACTGTGGGCACATGGAAAATATTCTATCTCTGGAGTGATCAAACTGCCAGAGTTTCCCTACTTTTAGCCCAGGATGGGGAAACAAGGGAGTGCCACCTCTTATTTATAGATATGGTGATGGACCGCAATATTGCATACGCAATATTGCAGGGGAAGACGTGATATCGCGTCCCATCAGTGTTAAATGTGTTTAATTGTTAAACGTACTTTTTTTTGTTTGTCCTAGTCTTTAGGAACTGTCCTTAGGGATTTGGTTGCTATTTTTGTTTTTGAGAAGTTGAATGGTTGGTTATTACAAAAGTTGAAGGGTCGACTGTTACAAAAGTTGAAGGGTAAAGTTGAAAGGTCGTTTGTTACAGAAGTTGAAAGGTTGATTGTTATAGAAGCTGAATGGTCAGTTGTTATAGAAGTTGCTTCATATTAGGATTCAAGTGCTATTTTTTGTTGATGTATTTGCCTATTTAAAGGCCATTATCAGTTGAATAAAAGCATGAAATTCAATTGCCTCTATTTACCCTTGTTTTGTTTTATTTTGTTTTATCTGAGGCTAGCAGTACACAGCCTCAAAGGTTGACAATTTGAACCAATAACCTCTTACTTAAGAAAATAATGAGATGTTAGCCTAATGCTAAGACTTTTGATTTGGAAGCTCTAAGTTATGGGTTCAATTTTAATAGGTAATGTTGAGTTATAAAGTTCTACTTTGATTATATGTCTTGGAGTACCTATATTTCAATTATTTTAGCTCCACTTAAGCCAACTAACAATACCCAATGTCAATTAAAAAACCATCTCATCATGTTAAATGAGGAGTACCTATATTTCAATTATTTCTTTCAACACCTCCCCTTTCCCCTTTATAATGTCTTAATTTGACTATATATCTTGGGGGTAAACATTGTTTAAAAAAATGAGCTTACTACTTAAGCCAACACATAATAACCTATGTCAATTAAAAAATCATCTAATCATGTTAAACACTAAAATTAGAAAAGCATCGTCTCAAACATTTTTTCAAAACACTTTCATATTATTGGGCTCTATATAGAGGATAATCACTCGGAGACTCAATGCTCATCTAGCCAAGGTGTGGTCCCACAAGGTGCTATGGAAGGACGAAGTTCTACCCTCTTACCCAAAGCTCCAACCCAAGTCTTACAACCTCATAAATAAGCAGTTTACCATCACTCCACATAATGGTCCCATATATACAATGGAGGCTAAAACTTGCATAAAACTTGCATGAAAAGTGTTCCGGTACAATCGTGTTCCAGCCACGCAACAGCAACGCAGTCGCCCAAACTTGATTCTATTTTGACTATTCTTCTTTCTTTTCACATATGTAACACACACGGCGGGTTGTTTGTGTCATGAATACTGCAAATTCGAGGAAACAAGAAGGTGCTGCTGCTGCTATTGTTGTTGTTGTTTTGTTTTATTGCAAAAGCTGTGAAATCATCAGATCGGCGCTGCTCGAGACCTCAGATAGATACGTAGACAGACGGATGGAGAAGAAAACAAAACAACGCAAAAGTGAAAGTATGCACTAGCAAAAAAGGCAAAGGCATGGACATCGAAGAACTCAGAGCAAAGGCCATTGCGTCCATGTCCAATAGCAGGAAGCAAAAGAACCAGAACCAGCATCAGCGTCCGCAGCTGCAATCAGGCAAGTTTTCATTTGGTTTTTTCGTTTCTTTGCCAAAGAAAACAATATACACAGGACCGACTAATGGCTTCTGCCTCTTTCATTTCATCTATCTATCTAGCAAATTCCCAGTGTCTCAACCCTAGCGCTTTTTGTAGTGTAATTTTTCGTTTATCCTGTAAATGAAGAGGACGAGTTGCTATTAGAAACCATCGTGGGATGAAATATTTCGCCTTCTACCATTTTCATTTACCTGGAAAAGTCGCCTTGTATTCTGAATGTTCTTTAGGAAAGGTCCATTAAATGTTGCTCGGGGTTTGGAGACAGTTATTTCACCACTATTTCATTTTAAGGTCAAAAAATATACTCTATTGTGAATTTCTTGATCCTTCTATACTATGATTACTTCATTCATGGTATTCTTTGCTTCTTGCGGAGTGTGCTTGCTGTCCACATCATCCATTTGAATTTCGATTTTTTTTTAAAAAATTCTTGAGTTTCTTTTGGGCGAGGTAATTCAGGCGTAGGAATATTGCTAGGATTTCTCTCTTTGCATGCAATTCTACGTTAGGTCTTTTGTGTATTAGGATTTGCCCTTTATGACCACATTTTTCCTCCTGCATTTGTTTGTTATACTCGCAACTTCAATTGACGGTGAGAATAATTCTTCCTTTCGTTAATGTAAGTCCTAAGTCGTGGATTTCCACTCTTGTTGTAGGTTTGATTACGAATTTTGTGTTACAGCGTTATAGGGTCTGTTACTAGCACTATCTATATATTTGTGAATCACTGACTCATTTTAAACCTGAAAGCCAGTTTTACTGTCTTTACCACTGTGCCTGAGCTTTGGGTAGATTTCAGTGGAAATGGCCAATAACTTCTGTTTTGAATTTTTATTTGAATTTGACTTTCTTGAGCATGGAATTTATGATTTGTTTTTCTATGACCGGAATGCTTATTGTGAAACAAATCTTAATAATTGTTTTGTTTTTGTTGATATGTTTACTACAATGTGCAGTGTTGATTTTTACTTCCTGGCTTGTGTAAAAGTATGTACTGTTGATCTTGTCCTTGAATTTAAGTAGTTTAGCTATATATGTATAATTTATATTTATAATTTGGCTTGTAATGGAAGTCAATTGCAGAAAAGAATTCATATGGCCGACCTCATGTGGCCGACCTCATGTGGTTGGTACAATGATAAGATGATGATAATGATGATGTATAATTTAGCTTAGACAATCTTTTATGTATTTGAAGTTTAAACTCTGATGGATTTGAATTTTGATTTAACAAAAGCCTTGCCTTTGGAATCAATAGTCACAGATGTAGTAGAAAACTCACCAGGGAGAATCCTACTTTTGCTCAATTTTTTTTCTTTTTCTTTTTACTTATCAATGAGGAATAAAACTGAAACCTATTTCTTTTCATCCTTACACAAATCATCAGCCACTTGCATGTTTCTGCAACCATGATTTGCCAGCCAAATTGTGGATAATGTCAGGGATATCTACAAAGCGTGAGATGTTGTAATCACGCTGCTTCAAATGGCAGAGGAATCTATGGAAAAGATGTGCAAAAATATTCACGCCCTCATGGCGTTCAATCAACTATTCAGTTTTCCACATCCATGTGAATATTTGAGATTTTCTTTGCTCATCTTCCCTCAGCAGAGGCAAAAATTTAAAACACTGCTTAGCCTTGTAATCGAAAGCATTATAGCTTAGCTGGATTGCATTAATGATCACATCCTGGCAGAGGAAGGAATCCAAGACGTACACCCAACAATGAACATCTTATTGCTTCAGTGTCCCTGCAACTGCGATGATAACCTGTGGCAAATTGTTGCTGAGCATTCAACAAAGTCATTATGTCTGTGGGATGATATTTAAAAAACAGCTCTGTGCAGTTCTCCTTCGACAATGGTGGCATTTTGTGAACATGAGCTTCTGCATAATTGGCATTCTTGAAAATGTATTGGCTTTACAACAAGAATTGTTTAGCATGACAACGTGGAGAAGTTGCTGAGAACAATTGGAAGAAGGCATAACACAAGCAGTGTGACAAAATTAGCCGTCCCTCAAATTGTGCCCAGGGTGTTACAACATAAAAATTAATATTTGAGGGTGTCCAAGTGAATTCCTTCTGTCAGCTACTGACCTCTGGGAATTAACTTCCTCTCAAATTGTGCCCAAGGAGCAATGACATAAAAATTGAAATTATTTAGCACCCTAAAGAGCTATGGCATAAAAACTGGTGATTGGGCTCTTAGCAAAAAATTATTTCAAATATTGTTTTTGTGGCTGTTCTAATGAACTGCAAGAGTTTATGCTATGCAGAGATCAAACTTGTGATGCTGAGGGACACAAGTTCTTGCTTTTTTCGGTTTGAAAACAAAACATAACAAAATAAAAAGCCACAAGACCATATGCTTCTCCAAACAATACAAAATTGTGAATGTTTGCATTTGTGAATTGAGCATGTGCCCTACACTATGAGAGATCTGTAAATGACATGATACATAATGTTGAAACTAAAATGGAAACTGAAATTTTATGATATCCATAGACCCGCTGGATCTATCAGATGGTAGAAATATATATGCTATGAGTTTTGAAAACATCATTAAGAAAATTACCAAGTAATCTTGGTAACATTTGGAACAAATCAACCAAATTTGCAATGGGAATATTCCATCTATGTCTAATATACTCCAATGTAAGACATTGCAGGAAAATGTGGTATTTATCTTCAATGCTACTTGCATTACACAGTTGGAATATTCATTCTTCATGAGGAATTTTGTGCCATCAATGTATTTCGACTCTCAAATGATGAGATCCCATTCATACTCCGCTAATTGTGCATCGTAACTAATGAGGAATTGCAGCAGATAAATCATACACCTTTGAACTAAGAACTCTTTTGATACTATTCAAATAGAAATGTTTTTTGTCTTATATATTTTCCCAAAATTTTTGATATACTGTTTCTTTTATCAAATTGCGAACTTGGTTAGGATTAAACGAAAGAATGTACTCTTGAATATTCCATTTATTAAGCCATTGAACTTCTTTATCATGGGTTTCCATCATCACTTTTTTGGAATGTTTATCCAATGAAGATGCAAAAAGATTACAAGTGTTGGCATAAATTGACAAATAGCTTCAACTTCTACCGGCATCACTTTTGCGTCAAGAAGGATAATATCATACCGTGTCTGTTTCTTCACCTTAAATTCGTCAAGCAAAAAAGGCTTCTGAATTTCTTCTATTTGTTTCTTATATTTATTTGATAGAGCAGGACCGTATACAACACACCTATAAAGAATATCTCAAGTTAGAACAGATTCCTTCTTATATTTGCTTTTTAATGTCTAAAGAGTCGTGGTTCCTATAATTTCTTTTTAGCTTTAAGGGTAGTTTTAAGGTTAATGGGCATCCTATTCATAGGCATGTGATTCAAGTTGATATTTACATACAAGATGTAAACAAGCTATGATTTTTTTTTTATAAAAGTTTGGTTCACTACCTAGAGAACTTACGATGATCATTTAAAGCCTGCCATGTTACTGTTTCCAAAGGCTAAGGCTATATAGTAACATATGTTTGTTGTAGTATTTTATAATTTTTGATAATTTCTATTTGCATGATTATTGTATTGAACTGTTTTTGGGTCGACAATGCTATATATCTGATGACAGTGAATACATTTCCTAGTAGCAATGTGTCTGTTGCAAACACAAAAGGTGTACCACTTGCTGGTGCTTCAAATGTGCCAACATGTAGCGGAAACCATACTCAGAAGGATGTTGTTCTCTCTGCATTTCAAAATCATCATTCAGTTTCAAGGTCATCCATAAATGAGAAAAGTACAAGCAATCTTGTTATCAGTTTCTCTGATGGAGAGAGTGATACTGATTCTGAGGAACCGCAGCAAAAGAAAAGACGAACTGAAGGTGATACTTTTCTTAAGGGAAAGGATGTTTCAAAGACAACAATCACGTCTATGACAGTTCCTTGCCCAACGGCATTGAAAAAATCTGATAAAGTAGCAGCATTGAGAAATCAGGTGTCCAATATGCAGAAGCAGTCAACAACAGGCCACTCTACTTTGTCAAATACAGCTTGGTATCAAAGAGTAGCTACTTCATCCTCTGGAGAAGTTTTACCGCAACAACCATCATTGAGTCAAGGGAATATGCTTGGCCAGAAGATTCCTAAATGCAGTTCCTCATCAAGTAAGTCCATTCCTAATGATTTGGAGAGTTTGCGAAAAAAGATTGCTACCAAAGAAAATGAATTGAAACTGCAAAAGCACCTACAGTCAATGAAGGTTCAGGATTCAAAGTCAGCCATAGGTGGACAGGTGCAGTATACTGTTAATCCATCTTTAGTTGCCAATTCTAACTTGAGGAAATTTTCATTTAGCTTTACACATTCAAAGAAAACTGAAAAATCTGATAAAGAAACTGGAAAAGGAAATTTTAGGTTTGAAAAGGCTAAAGTGCTATATGAAATATGATAGAGGGGGTTTTTTTTTTTGAAAGTATTGATATTCATTTAACAATTGCTAAAATAAATCACAAATCAATGCAGGATGTCCTAACAAATCAAGACGTTACTAGGAGTCTACAGTCAATAGGTATTAAAAAGACTGAAGAACTCAGCAGTGCTGCCAAAGTTTCACATGAAAGAGACAAAAATTATTCTGCAACAGAGAGTAATAAAAAAGCAAAAGTAGAGGATGTCAACATCGGAGTTGACCAATCAGTTCCTGGTGATGTTGAGAAACCACATAAGCATCCAAATGAAAGGTTGGTTGATCGTTTTCAGTGCAAAACTGGTATTCCAGATGTTCACAGATCATCGTCAAGTGTAAGTTTTAATTTTGGGATTCTATTTAATTTTGGGATTCTACGAACAGAAAGTAAATGTATTTATCTATTTTTATGTTAAGGTATTTTAAAAAAGAACTTATACATTTATAATTTGATGTTTATGCCGTTGTTATTTTATTATCTAAATTTCTATGTCCATACCAGATAAAATTTTTACATTTTGATTTCCAATGAACTTTCAGATAGTTGGGAAAGATTTAACGAAAGTAAGGAGACATGAAACTTTGAGACATGATATGAATCCTGTGAAGGATCACAATTCATTTCTGGGCCATTCTGCAAATGTTCTTTCTAACTCACATTTTTCTCTTGATACCTCTCGGACTGGGGTCTTAGCTCCTGGTCAAGTTGTTTCTCATCATGCTATTACTATTAATGAGAGGAATTTATCAAAGAATGAAGAGTTAGCTGTTGTTAACAAAGAGCTTGAAGAAGCAGAAGAGCAAAGGAAAAAGTGTGAACATGAAGAGAAACTTGCGTGGAATGCCTTGGAAAAGGCACGGCGTGCATTGCAGGCAGCAAACCAAAGGTGCATAGATCTATACCGAAAGAGAGAATGTTTTTCTGCTCTGGCCTATAGGACAGAAGGCTTTGATTTCGAAAATTCTCATAAGAAGCTTAAGCAGCTGGAACAAAGTACGACTGCCTCTCAGTGTCTCACTGTATACAATGGTGCAAATAACATTTCTGCAAAGACTAACGTGATCGGTAAGGATAGTGAGTTTTCAAATATCCGCAATGTTGCTTGTTCTGATAACTCTGATCAAGTACGCACCATTGAAACATGCCATATCAATGAGAGTTATGATCATAATGATCATAATTCGGCAGCTTTTGAAGTGGTCAGAAATGTCATACCAGTTGAACAAGGAAGTGTCTATACAAAAGCAAACAATCAAACCACTTTAGAGAGTGCTGCAAATATGATACAATGTGAATATTCACTTCAAAAGAAGGCAATTGAAGAACATACAAATTCTGAAAACAGTGCTGATGTTCCTGAAAAGTGTGCTAGAGCAGTTTTAAGCACTGAACCAAACAATCAAGGGAATTTAGAGACTGCCTCACATATGTTTCAAGATGAAACTTTGCTTCAGATGAAAACAATTGAAGGGCATCATGATTCTGAGTACAGTGTTGATATTACTGATAACCCTCCTGTTGCAAAAGCTTCAGAGGAACCTTTGCATTCATTTTTTACGAAACAGCCATGCACAACCAGGGATCTGGAAATCTGCAGTGCACAGACAAGTGAAGAATCATCGCAAGGTTTAATTTGTTTCCAATTACAAATACACTTTTTACTTACCTATTAGACAAATGCATCAGCTGTATAATAATATGCATTCATTTTGTTATAGATTACCATGGAAACTGAATTTGTATTTATTTGTTTATTTGCTGACATGGTCTTGAGTGCTCAAGGCAGAATGGATTTGGTTAAACTCCTAGAATGCAGGAGAGAGACTGGACTTTGTCTAGACTCCCTCTTTATTTGATCCCTGCTACCCTCAAACAAACATTCAAACCCTTTAACCATGTCATGACTTGTATGGGTTCAGTTTTTAGGCTTAAAGCTTCAGTCAGTTTTGGTTTTTCAGCATGTCATAGTACATTTAATTTAATGGATGCTTGCAATGCATGGATTTTGGTTTCTTACTACCAAGCCTTGAGATTTCTGCCTTACAAAGATGACTATAATACAGTAGTGTTTTTCTACGATGTCAGATAGTATTATTCCTTCAACCATTATTTTGATTAACTGTTCAATATATTGATGTTTTGGATCCTTAACTTGAATTGATTGTTTGTGTTTACCTCTTAGGGGAAAGGAAGCATTTGTCAGGACCTCCTTTTGAAGCTTTTGTAGGATCTGCTGCTGTGGATGGGGAGGTAATGATTACCCAAGCCTATGTGTATGAGTTGAAAAATGTTTTTTTACCCTTTTTTTGGGGAACATTTTTATGGTTATATCAATCCTTAAACATCAAATCTGAAGCAGGCTTCTGAGGCAGCCTTTGGATGCTTGGCTAATGTGGCTGAGAACGTCATATCTCAGGAGAGTGGTGGGACTTGTCATAGCAATAACTCAATTGTTGGTAGCATGGAGTTCACAAGGGTCAATAATAAAAGGCTCAAAACGGTCCTTGATCCTTTGAAGCATGAGGATAGTGGGGAAGTGTTAATGAAGGAAAAGTCCATTTCTTGCAGCAGTGTAGATGGAGAATGCCATGAAGAAAAAGAAGCCACAGAATCAGGGATGGTTACTAACAAAGAAATTTCAAAATTATGTAAGGGGCAGGAGCTTTTAAATGTTACAGCTGTAGTAGGTAGATCTTGAATAGGTTTATTATGCTTGTGTTTTCCAAATAATGATCTCTGACATTGTGCTTGTAACAGCATTAATTTAGAGTTTTAATGCTGTTGTTAAAAGTTGTCCAATGGATTTATTTAAAGATGTTTTTGTGTTGACAAATCTCAGGTGATATAAGTTCGTTTCCTCTCAACATAGAACAACATAAAGACTTGCAACAGCACCAGATTTCCCTGCAGATTGGAAATGGATCAGAGAAAGAGCTGGTTGATAAAGTTGGTAGCGAAAATGACTATAAGGGCAATGATGAATTAAGTACAACATTTAATGTCGGAAATAATATTTCTGTAGATGGTCATGAAGATCAGGTAGATTCACATGGACATCAGTTTCAAGGACAAATGACAAACATTCCAAACTTCATTCAAAATCATTATGAGAGTCCTTTAATTATGTTCAAGTCATACAGGCTTTATTCTGATCTTAATATCACTAATGACTCTCAAAATGCTTCTCCATCTTGTGGTTATGTAATTAATCCGTTTTGGCCACTCTGCAAGTTTGAGCATCGTGGAAAGTGCAATGATGAATCTTGTTCATGGCAACATTCTAGGGACTATAAAATTACTTCTTCACAAATTCTGGAGAGATTGCAAAATAATGAAAGTGTTCAAAATAATAATTCTGGAGTCCTCGCTTCGTTAAGGACACAAAAGATGGATATTGCTGCATCAAAGCATAGTTTAAAGAAACCTGGGTTTGAAAAAACCAGGCTTCATAAAAAAATAGCAAGCTATGGAGTCAAAGTCCCAATCTATCGAGTTGGTTCATATCTTATAAAAGCAGAGAACCATATGAAGGGGTCATTGGTTGCTTGCATTATGTCATGTCGCTGGAAATTAGGTTTTTGCCAGTCATTCTCCCTTCCCTTGGCAATTCAAAGGATCATACCTCCAGATATGCCTCTTCTCTATGATTTCAGAGATCAGGAGTGGGTGCCTGGGAATGCTTGCTGGTTACCTTCATGCCTGTATACATTTTCAGTGGACAATGGAAAGCCACATGCTTCTAAGGTTTGTGGTTTTATATTAACTTACTAAATGCTCATACAATTTTAATCAATTTAAATCTTTATCATGGTTATTGCACGATAGCTGCAACAGTTGACAAGTTGATGAACATAGTGTATTAAACTCCTCTAGAGCCTGCTTTAGCTCAAAAATCTGTTTGCTTCCAGTTTCATTATTAGTACACAAAACCTATACTGCCCATTATCATTCTTTAGTTTCTTGCGTTCAGTTAATTAGTCTTGGATTCTTGATTGGAGAAATATACTGTAACTGTTGGAGCCAAATTTTTATTTGCTATTCAATTTTCTACTTTCTAGCAATGTTCACATGGGATGCAGATGGAATTTAACGGTACTTTTCAGTAATCTGTGATACACAGGCATAAAGAATTTTGATTTTTTATGGATGAATATATCCTATTTGTTGCCAGTATTTAGGGATGCATATATTGTGGTAACGAGGAAGGAGTAATTACTGCAGTACTAGTTATTCTGATTAATTGTTCTATATTATTGACTTTTTGCCCTTTAACGTTCTCTTTTAACTTTTTACTTCAGAAAAATCTTTTTCAAAGTCCCAATGATGTGGATTGCTGGCTAGAGTTGGCAATAAGCTTTATGAATGCAGATAGCAATGTTGATAAACCGGAAGGCAGGAAAAAGGTGAGTACTTTAACTGAAGCACGGATAGCTAATGTTTTCTGTAAAATTAGGTCAATTCTACTGAATTTTGGAGTGCGAACTTTACACTGAGGGGTTCTGACTTCTTTGGCAGGCATTATATGTATTGTCACGAGCGTTAGAGCACAATTCAAATTCTGTGGCTTTATGGGTGATGTACCTACATATTTTTTACAGGAAAGAGAGAATGATAGGGAAGGACGATATGTTTAAACATGCAGTAAGCTTCAGTCTTTGAATTTGTTTTCTCTTGTTACTTCATTTTGTTGTAAGGTTTAAAACTTTTTTAGGAGACAGTAACACAATATCTTAGACCTATAACTGCTTATGTTTCTAATTGAGTGTAGCATTTTCCTGGAATTTCATTTTCATGGAACAGACCATGGGTTTGTGCAGCTCTGTACACTTTTATCAAATCATTCATTTGACACTGCATTTTTACTACCAGGTACAGCACAATCAAGGTTCATATGAGCTATGGCTTCTCTTCATTAACAGTCGTTCTAAACTGGATCAAAGACTTGAAGCTTACAATCAGGCATTAACTTCAATATTTCAGAGTACATGTTCAAATGAAAAACATTCTATTAGTTCAAATGTTCTGGACTTGGTTTTGCAACTGCTTAATGTCCTGTCTGAATCAGATAGAAGAAATAGCGCCTTTATTTGGCTTGATGCAATTCTTCAGATGGAAGGCCAAGAGAACCAAGATCAACAGTTTATTGGTCTCAACAGAATATTCTCATATTTAAAAGATTCAGATGCTTGCATCCTTTGGGTTCTCTGTGTTTATTTTAGAGCCTATGGGAAGCTTCCAAAGTCTGCCTTGGACAAGCTTGAGCATGAACAGGATTTACCATTTGATATTGAATGGCCAGACTGCGAAGTATCTGAGCCTTCCAGAAGCAATGCCTTGAAATTGATGGAGCTGGCGGTTTCCAGATTTTGCCAGTGTGGTGATCAGAATCTTGAAATGGATCCTTTGATAATGTATTCTCTGTTTGTGAATCATGTACGATGTACATCAACTTTTAAAGGCAAGGAAATTGCTAAGGATATGGTCCGGAAATATAGGGAGACGTACCCCACTTCTGCTGAACTTGTTAGAGTTTCTGTTGAAATTTGTGGAGATGAAGCTTCGACTATAAAAATATTTGAAGAATCAATATTATGCTGGCCAGAAAATAAAGTTGGCATACAGCATCTCTGGTATTTGTTTTCATGTTATGCTCTACAAACTAGCAATCTCAATTTGGCAAAGGATATATCCAAGCGCTGGCTTTCCTTCATGGGTGAAGATGAAATGCTCAACACTAGCAACTACGAGCAGGATTTGGGAAAAATTATCTACAACAAGATTCAAGCACAAAATAAGGCTGTCGCAGAAGACATCAGCTGGAATATCTTGAATCGGGATGTTCTGTTTGCCATGTTTAATTGGGCTGTGTATACATTGCTGAATGAGGGCACAGAGCATGGTAAAGCTGCCATGGATAGAGCCTTGAAGGTTGTTGAACATGACATGGATGTTAAACTCTGCGTCAAAGAATATGCACAATTAGGGTATCTCTGTTGCAGCCGTGAACAGGAGAGGGGAAATATATTCGATAAAAGACTGTTGCAAGTTCTTGACAAATGTTTCCAAATTTCACAGCTACTTCCCACTTCTAAGCCTTTATCTCGTGCCTTTTGTGAGAAGATAAAGAAACCACGACTTAGGCATTTCGTTGACAATCTGCTAGGTCCCATTCCGCTAGACTCATCTGTGCTTAATTTAGTTTTAAAGACTTGGTATGGACCATCACTGTTACCCAAGAAGTTTGTTGCATTTAAGGATATGGTCGATTTCATTGAAGGCTGTCTCAAACTGGCTCCTGCTAATCTCATGCTGGTTCTTTCTGTGTCTAGGTTGGTAGCCGACTTTTACAATTCATCAAAAATTTCCTCTGTTTCTAGCCTTCTTTGGACAGCCTCGGTTTTAATAAATTGTTTGTTTTTGTCTTTTCCACCTGCCTCTGAAGATGAGTGGTTAGAAGTAGCAAGCTTTCTTAAGCTTCTAGGGGACAATAGCATCCTTGACCAGTTTTATGAAAAGGCATTGTCTGTTCATCCTTTCTCTGTTGCTTTGTGGCACTCTTTCTTTTTGTTTCGTCAACAACAGGGGGGGAAAATAAATGGAATGTCAGATGTTGCGAAATTACGCGGTATCAGTATCCAGTGAACGTAGATTGGACTTCTGGAACAGCTTTCATTTTTAGTTGTTACATTTAGGATGTGGAAAGCTAAGCTTCAAAAAATTTTTGCGGTAGTTACTAATATTTTTTACTTTTGTTATTGGAATTTGGGATTCATGTTGAAAGGGCATCCGTTATCAATGTTCAATGAGCCAAGAAAATTTTGTGAAGGTTGTAAGTCAAAGCATTCACATGATCAGAATTATACTTCATATGCTTGCTCTTTTCCTGATCTGATTCCATTTTTGTATATTGAGCTGCTGCTTCTGAGATCTATACAGGTACATTGCCCAGGGCTGGTCACCATTTCGGAGGATGGCACCACTCTTGAGGTTGGTTACACCTTCATTATCATTTGAAACTTCATTGATTCGTAATAACCATATTCAGGTAACGTCGAAGTGTCATGCATTTTATCTCTGTTATAATTTCGTTAATTACAATTACAGTCAACCAAGCATGTCTCTCGGTTTATTTTTTTGATTTATGCTTTCATTTCTGGTGGTCGACTGCTCCACCTTTTCTTATTGCAGGTTACTTGAGGTATGATGGCCTCGAATGCAGCAGCGGCAGCAGCAGAAATTTTTAGGGGCCAGAATTACTTTTGAATGATCACTTTTTGAGAATTATGAATTTTGTTAATCCACATCGCTGACACTGTCATCATGCCTTGTGTATTTTTAGAAGGTACCAGTGAGTCTCTGTAACTGATGGATCTATGTAATGTGCCTGTCCTACAGGTTGAAATTTTTTTGTTTTCTACAAAATGTACTCCTTTTTTATGGTGCTTGTTTTCTTGGGAAGCTGTAAATGTTGAAGATGATTGTTTCAAATTGGTTTGCATATGTACCATGTATTCTGCAAAAATTTACTTTGAGTTGTTCTACTTATCATATGTCGAGATTCCAAGACCTTACGATCTAGTGAACAAATCTAATGATTCGTATATGTAATTTCTGAAACTCATTTTCCACTACGATTGAGCATGTTTGGGAGGGTGCAACCAAGTTGAAATTATACTTGCAAATTAAAAGTCAGAGTAAAGAAAGAGCACTATCAAAAACCAACAAACAGTTGGACACTTACAGGGTTAAACAAACAAGTTCACAACCACAAAGGAATGCATAGGATATGTGAGATACTGTGTATGGTGATCTCTCTCCTTAGAGGACCTGCTCAAAGAGTTCCATCTAGATCTCCCTTCAAAAGTTCCACTATTTGCACCAGTTTCCCCACCCCTCTCCTTGACTATGCAACCTTGATTGTGTGATATTTGTGGCAAAGGGAACCATGCCACCAAGATGTGCCGCATGTGCCCCAAGGGGGCTAGCCAATGACTAGAAGATCCTAGCAATGGGTGGGGTGTTAGTAGGAAGCAAAGGTTGGGTTACACTAGTCATGCCCTCCTCTCCTGCCCCCCCTCTACCTACACCAACAAAGAAGAGGAAGAGGGCAAAGGGGGCAAAGTTAGGGAGTCACTTTTCCTTGCTTATGACCTTATTAGATGAGGAGGTACAACCCAAGCATGCTCCTTCATGCCTTGTGGTGGAGCTCTTGTCCCTGAGGGATTGAATTTTGGTAACATGGGTTCGTTCTTGTAGTCTATGGAGTTGGTTGTTAAACAATTAGGGGAGGCCCATGGATTCGCAGTAAAGCTTGAGTCAAAGAAGGTTGCGAGGCTAAATGGGCAGGAGATGAGTTCGAAGAAGACCTAGCAAGAGATTGATTTAGGGACTAAACAATCCTCAAAAAGGTGAATAAGAAGATGTCTACTAGTAGACCATGAAAATCTTAGGACTCAAACAATCCTCAAAAAGGTGAATAAGATATCTACTACTAGACCATGAAAATCTTATCATGGAATTACAGGGGACAAGGTACCCCTTAAAGGAACTGGTGTGCATAGGCAACTCCAATGAAACTAAGCCACACAATGTATGATTTTAGAATGGCAAAGATGACGTATCATTTTTGTGGATTCCCATAAAAAGATGGAAGGGTTAGCAACTATTTTTAAGAGTCTAATGGATGTGGTTGATTCATCCCAATGGAGTATTACTATGTTCATGCCGTCACAAAGATTGTTGCTGAAAAATTTCTATGGGATATAAGGTTGGGAAGAGCAGCTTTAGGAGTTGCACAGGATTGCCAGCCAAATTCAAAACAAGAAAGCTTGGATTATGAGAGGAAACTTCAACCAATGATTGTTTGCTTGGGTGCCTAGGAAAAGATGGGGTCTTGTAGTACCTTCAAACTTTTGAAATGATGGATGTGGAGATCAAAGAATATTGTTTCACTTGCAGTAACAGATGGAAAGGGGTTGAACGGGCGATGTCAAGGATCGAGAGAGTGTGGGTTAGCATGATGCTTTTTCTTACCCATGAGGTTACTATTGCTAGGTATTAGAGAAGAGCTTTAGATTGTAGATCATTTCTTTGCTCTATCTACAATGTTGGTAAGCTAGGGTTGACTCCCTTCAGACTGGAGCGATTGTGGTTGACTAAACCTTGGTCTAGGCAACTTGTTTCAGATATCTGGAAGAGGTATCCATTGTAGGCAAATCTTCAAGAATTCCTTAAATAAGGACCTGCTTTGCTCAAATAGAAGATTTGAAAAATGCAGAAGGGTGAAAAATATGCTTTCTAAGCTCATCATGACAACCTGTATGAGCAACTACTTGATATTCAACCTTGACAAGAGTTGGAACAATCATTGGATGAGGAAAAGCATGATCTCATCCTTCAACTACAACAACAATTAGAAGAAAAAGAGCAGTACTGGAAAGAAAGAGCACATGCAAGATGGCTAAAGGATGAGGATCGAAACACCAAGTTCTTTTTCATCATAGCAAAAGACAAAAGGGAGACTAAAATGATACATGTTGTATCCCAAGGGGAAAACATGGTGCACGACACACGTCATAGCCCTAGTTATGCAACAATACTGGTCTTTAATATGGATTGGGGGAGATCTCTCCCTCATTCAAATCCAAAGGATCATCTAGGATTTGGACAATGAAAAATTAATAGCTTCCATTACCAAACAAGAGCTCTTAGAGGCCCTAAGATCTTTGAAAACAAGTAGGACCTTGAGGGCAAATGGGTAGCTGGTAGAGTTTTTCAAAGAATTATATGACCTCCTTGGGGATGATAGTGTAGATGTCTTCAACCTTATGCTTCAATGGGGAAAGGTTAGGCACAAAATTAATTGCTCAAGAATTATGCTCATACCAAAAATCCCTCATCCTATTGAGCTAGCTCACTTTAGATTGATAAGAGTATGCAATACATTGCTCAAATTATTCACAAAGATCCTTGTCATAAGGTTGCAATTGGTAGTGCCTTCCCTTGTGGACATCCAACAAGCTTGTTTCATCAAGGGGAGGTATATTCAAAATTAGATACTACTACTACTACAAGAGATCATGCGCTCTGTACAAAAAGTCAAATTCCCACAAATGTGCATCAAACTAGACATAGTTAAGGCATATGATACAGTATATTGGGGCTTCCTCAAGGACATTATGCTACGAAAAGGACTCAATCCAAGGTTTATAGACTTATGTATAAACTTTTAGGTGACCGAGGCATCCTCTTTTGACATTAATGGTTGGTTGTGCGGGTTTCCTCCCCACATAGGGGATCCCCTCTCACCATACATGTTCATCATAGGCATGCACGCTATGAATTCATAGTTTAATGTGTTTATGCTTTGTTGATTACTTGCTAATTACTTAGGTTTTTGTTATTATTATTTCAATCGCTATTGTTCATTCGTAGTTCGTAAAGGCCATAAGTACGACCATCTCGAATGTAAATCAAACGCTTGGTAAACCTAGTGATGCTTAACGTCTGGTAGCCCAAAGGTGTTAGGAGATGCTCAGAACGTGCTCGGAAGATGGGACCAGATACTTATGCTAGGAATAGTTAGAATACAAGTTAGGATAATTAGAGATTAGATAATAGTTTATTTCCTACCTTTTACACCTTAAATTAGCCACCAAAAGATATGCAAAAAGCTATAAAAATCATTAGCCTTAATCTCACTTAACCATCGTAAACAGAACATCACAAGTGAGATTAGGAAGACAATGACCGTTCTAACCCAAGGTTTCACCGGTTAGAGTCTGGTGTATGTTAAGTGCTTATAGTCTACGAAATTCAACCAGGTCGTGTGTGAACGCCCGTGATTCGTATGGTTGGATGTAGGGATACCTAGCCGCTCATCACAAGGATTGTGGAGCATGGTGGTATGAATGGGGTGGGATGAGCTCTTTCCCTTCTTGTCAACAACCCTAATCTCTTAGATGCACCATTTGATATGTGATGGAGGGGAGACTTTACAACTTTCCAAAGTGTTTGCATTAAACTTACTGAAACAACCATCATAAAGTATCTAAGCCTGTTGGCCATGAGGTAGATTATGTTGTCCATAGGGTGGGAGCTTAAAGATGTCAAATTTTTTTTTGCTAGGTTGGTCCCAAAAACTGGGAGCAGTCAAGTTTCCAAATTAGCTCTCCCTCTACTGTGGCAGGAGGCCACGAAGCTTGTTGAATGATATTTTGTTCAATTAGGTAATGTGTGGAAGTTGCAGGGTGCCCACTTTACTTTCCTTCACTGCATGTAGCTAGGGTGACCAACAAACTTGCCAAAATTCTTCTTGGCCTTCTTCCATTAGGGAATAAGGGGACACCATCTTGGCTTAAGTCTAGCCTTCTAAAGGGTAGCATAACCATTGGAGATACCGCCAATGAAGCTCTCCTTTTACAGTGGGGTCTATGAATGGTGGAGATCAACATAGGAGGAAGAGTCCTCTTTTTCAGTGTAGGCTATTATGAAGGAATGGGGAGGGGCTGGGAGGGGGGCATGAAGGAGGGAGGGGAATCCATTGGAGCTAGGGAGAGCTTTGACTAGCAAGGCTTAGGCTAGCAATTAAGCTTTAGGGAACAACTTCAGATGGTCGAAGATCAAATCTGCTAGGAGTTGTAATGTAAGTTTGAGAATGACCTCCGCAAGATCATCACTGATGTTGAGGCTAGGATAAGAGTGGAGGAATAGACACGGTGGGAGGTTAAGCTCTGGAAACACAAATTAGAGACCATGACTATGCAAAAATAAGAGTAGTTACAACTCAAGAAAGCCATGGAGGAACAACACCAAAGGTTGTTAAAGAACACCATCTTTAGAAGTGCAATGGAGGACCAGCATAGGGAGCAAATCAAGGAAGCCTCATGGAAAGAGAAATAGGATTGGCTCAAAAGAAAGGAGGAGGAGGACCAATAGACTAGGGCCTTCCTGAAGTAACAATAGATGAAGATAAATCACAACACAACATAAGAGTCAAATGCTAGGCATTGGCTACATAAGGAAAAGTGTCCATTCATGGTCATAGGGATTAATTGCAATGCTTCGTGGGCTAGGCTGCAAAGGTTATATGGACTACATCTAGTAGGCTCCACCCAGACAAGGCCACAAAGCTAGAGGAAGCTGCCAAAAATCAACAGGAGGAGCAGTACAAAGAATTTCAGGAGGCAATAGCATTCATTGCATCAAAACATTACAGGGCCATCTTGGATGTTGCCCACTTATAGGAAAGGTTGTGATGTCCTTACACCAGACTTCCCAAATCCATCTGATGATAAAGTTCACAAGAACCAAGAGGAGCTGCCTGATGTGGACAATGTATTTCTTGGAGTTTAGGTTTAAAAGTAATAATTTTGATAACCTAGGAACTAGGAAATTTTGTATTTTTCCTTGCTACAGAATTTTAAGATATGTCTCTTTGATATCCATTTTTTTCTTTTGTATCTAGTCCCCCTCTTAAGGGTTTTTCTATAGGAAAACATTCCTTGTTAGTGAATCAAAGGTTGTTTTCCTCTAGAATAGGGGCTGGAGGAGCGTGGAGATCCTTTGGGGTTCTATGCTACTCTAACTACCATTTAGAATTACATGGGCCATGATTCCTTATAAATCTAGTCATAAAAATATGTAGGCTTATAGAGGAGCTTTGACTTTGATGCTTGGGCCAGCATTCTCTCTTTGGAGTTGGGGAGGAGCTCTAGCTTCAATGCTTGGGCCATCACTAGTTGGGCTTAGAACTAGATGTGTTAGTATAGGAACATATTGTAGTTCTTTTAGGGAAGTCGATATGTTGTGTGCTTGTTGTATGTCTATGTGTGCGTATGCCTAGTTGGTCTAGCTACAAAATTAATGTTTATGATAATACTAACATGTCTAACCATTGGCTAATAGGTTGTATGCTATGCTGTGACATAGGATGCTGAGCATTAAGGTGTAGTCCACCTTGAGTTTGCCCTCACTCTTGTTGTTGCTATTAGAACTCTTGGGGTGGTGTCATATGGTCTTTTTAAGGATAACAACATAACACTAGGTATCAGAGTCAAAGGTTCATGTTGTGGGTTTGAAGATGGTTCGTGGTTCATTACTATAGAGCCATGGTGCAAAAGAAAAAGAGCAAGAGGAGCCAAATATTTGGCAAGGCTTTAGTAGACTTTGTCCCTCAAGATGACAAGGAGGAGTGTATGCATGATGAGACATATGAAGATAATGTTAGCAATGATGATGAAGTGCCTTTCAGGGATCCTAACTCCCTTAATAGGGTAGTACACGGGGATAGCTTTTTGAAGTTGACAACATGATCCTTAGCCACGTGCCAATGGTCAAGAANTGTGGAAATATTAGAAGGGAGGAACTTGAAAATAGAAGATCAAGTGGTTGTTCAAGCAAAACCTATGGCATTTGGTTTAGGGTGATTGACCCAAAAGTTATGAGCTACAGAACCTAAAATGTATAAGGGTGATTGAGATAACAAGCTCTTGGATGCCTTCATCTTTAAGATGAAGTGCTTCCTTGAGATGAATGACTACCCTAAAGAGATGAAAATCAACATTGCCTCCTAATTCCTTGGTGGGGTGGCTTAGACATGGTGGATAGATATTTTCCATGAAATGAAGTTGAGTATGCCTAGGAAATCAATTGAAACTTAGGATGATCTTAAGACTACCCTTATGAAAAACTTTCTCCTAGGTACTTTCATTGACAAAGCTTAGGTGAAGTTGAAAGACCTCTAATAGACAAGGAAGATGGCAGATTACCTCCACAAATACCAAAAATTGGCGTTGTAAATCCCCATTCTGGACAACAAGTCAAAATTCTGCCTCTTCCTCAATAGTCTAAAATCATGGGTCCAATAGGAGATTAAGAGTTGAAAGATCTTTGACTATCGGGAGGTACTAGAATTGGAAACTAGTTTGGTAGTGGATATGAGGCCTAAGAAGAGGAAAAGGATAGAGCTAATGCTCCTCAACATGATAAGAGGTTTGGTGGTAGATCTAGTGGGATAGGTGGTAGAAATCTTGGAGGTGACTTTCAAGAACCATGCACTGTCATTACCTTTGGTTTTCAAGCATCTTACTAGGGTAATGGAAAGTGACAGGCTACTAAAGACTGATTAATTTGGAGATAAGCATCCACATTTTGAAGGACCTCCCACCAATGCTTCTAGGCATTCAAACGTGCAGTTTTTGGTCTATTTAGGAAACTATGTTTCTTAAGATTATTCTCAAAACCCCATCGACATCTAGCTAGGAAGGGTTCAAATGGTTATCACTGGTTAAACATTCTCAAATTTTAGATGTAAGCTCAATTACAAGTGACTATGGTTAATGATGACGACCAAGAAATTGCATCTCTAAAGGTAATTGAACAAATCTCCCAAAGTCTAGTACTTGTCTCGCAAAATGTTCAGGGAAAGTAGAAAAAGCAAGAACCCAACCTACATTCAGTACAAATGGTTCTTGTTTAATTTTTAATTAAAATAGTGGACACTTTGGTTGACACATGTGCTAATCATAATTTTCTCTTACTCAAGATGGCTCATATTCTCAACCTACAAGTACACCTAGTTTTGGCATGCTACAAGTTAGCAAAGTTCCATTCAATCACATGCACTAAGATGGTGAAAGAAGTGATTATAAGAGTTGGTCAGTGGAGTAGAAAACTAGACTTCTCTATCCTAGACATTGATTCTTTCCAAGTAATTCTTGGGCAAGAATTCTTTAAGAAGGAAAAAGTGGTAGTTATTCCATACCTAGATGCTGTCTACATTACATAGGAGGACTCACCTTGTTTGGTGAAAACTTCTCCTCTAGAAATACTTAACATTAACCGAGAAGTTTGACTTATCTTGCCTATGGTGATGAAGCAAGTTGTTAGGGATCCAACCCAATAAATTTTTCTTGTGGTGCTTAGGGAGGTAAATGACTTAAGTTTTATGGAGGAGAACGTGTGAGTGGAGAATGTGTTAGGGAGGTATACAGATTTGATGCCAACAAAGTTACATGGAGAATTGCTAGAACAATAGGTTATTGATCATAAAATCAAGTTTTTGCCATGAATTGCCCCTCCTAGGAATTGGCCGCTCATGAATTGGCTGAGTTAAGAAATTAGTTGGAGAATTTGGTGGTGACGGATTACATTTGATTCTTAAAATATCCATATGGTGTTCTAGTATTATTTGCAGAAAAGAAGGATAGTTTATTGAGGTTGTGCTATAATTTCAAATTATTTAATAAATACATCATCAAGAATAAGTATTCGATACCATTGGCTTTAGACCTATTCAACCAACTAGTAGAGACTCGAGTTTTCTCTTAACTTGATCTACATTAAGGCTACAACTAGGTATGGATGATAGTAGGAGATGAGAAGAAAACATCATGTATCACTCATTATGGATTATACAAGTGGTTAATCATGCCCTTTGGATTATGTAATGTATCTGCCACATTTTACACTCTCATGAATGAAGTGTTTTTCCCATTTTTGGATAAGTTTTTGGTGGTGTACCTTGATGATGTCCTGATCAACTCTCATTCAATGGATGAAAATCTTCAACATTTGGACATGGTGTTCTCAAAGCTGTGGGAGCATAAGTTGGATGTCAAGTAAGAAAACTATGAGTTTTTCTAAGCTAGAGTTGAAGTTTCTTGGTCATATGATTAGAAGAGCCAAGGTGAAATCAGATCCAAACAAAATGGAGGCCATCGCCACTTGGCCTATTCCAAATGACATGCATTAGCTGCACTAATTTTTGGCCTTGGAAAGTTACTATAGGAAGTTTGTTTGGGGATTTTTTGGTGTGATGGTAGCGTTGATGAATTTACAAAACAAAGAAGCTTCTTGGAACTAGGGTTTGTAGTGGTATGAGACATTTGACAAGATTAGGACAGTCCTTACAACTCAACCAGTATTGGCCCTTCCTGATTTCTCAAGATTGATTGAAGTTCACATAGATGCATTGAATGAAGTGACTAGGGGGTACTATTGCAAGAAAATCATCCTATGGTGTTCAAATTAAAGAAGTTAAATCAAATGGAACATTTTTGGCCTATGCAGGAAAAGGTGTTCACAATTGTGCATTACCTTCACACATGGTACCACTATCTCCTTGGTGGCCCTATGGTAGTTAAAATTGACAACACTATTATGAGTTATCTTCTCAATTAGTTGAAGTTCAAGCTAAACCAAACTTGGTGGTTATGCCTATTACAAGAGTTCAACCTCTAGTTTGTTTATTAGCCAAGTAGAAAGAATGTGATTATAGATGCATTAAGTAGACATCTGCAAGTAAATTTGATGAAAGTTGTGGGACAGCCAAATAGCTCATCGATGATAACTAATCATGAACTTCAGCAAAAGATCCAAGATGAGTTGTAGCATGATCAACATGCCTAGGAGTTGTTAAAGCTAGTCTAGGAGGGATGGGTTGGGGGGAGGGGTGTTGGAAAGAGGGGATGACTCAAATTTTACTGAAGTTGATGGACTAATCTTGTACATGCAGACGTGGGTATATGTTCCAAATTGGGGTGCTTTGCATTCTCATATCATTAGCGAATGGCATAGCATCCTCTAGGTTCGTCATCTAGGTCACAAATAAATAGTGGCATTGGTAGAATGAATTCTATTGGTTGAATTTTGGGATCGACATGGCAAACTTTGTGCAAAGTTCTTTGGTGTATCAATAGGACAAGAGTTTGAATGAGAAACTAGGGAACTTGTTACATCCCTAGGAGATTCTAGAGTTCTCATGGATGATCATCTTCATGGATTTATCACATGACCTCTCGGAGTCTAGGATTATTCCAACATCTTGGTAGTTATGGATAAGTTCTACAATTAAGCCAACTTCATCTTGTGCTCTACTCCTTACATGGCTAAGGATGTAACATCCTTGTTTTTGACAACATTTTGTGTTACTTTGGATTGTTGTTCAACATCATCTCTGATTGTGATTCTAGATTCATAGAAGAATTTTGGCGCAAATTATTTCTAATGTTGGGGACAAACCTAAGAATGTCCTTGGGGTTCAACAAACAATCAATCAAAAAGATAGGGCCAACAAAGTTCTTGAAGAATATTTGTGGAATTTCATTCAATCTGATTTGATGAACTAGATGTCCTTCCTACAAGTAGCTTAATTCAGTTATAATATTTAGAAATCCTCAACCACTAGATTCTCTCTAGTGGGGTTTATGTTAGGGAGAAAGCTATCAATTCCTTAGCTAGTGGAAACCTCTCATTAAGGTTTAAATCCTTTAGTGGATGAATTCATCAAGTCCTAGGTGGATTGCATCCAAGTTGCTTGATTGTACATGGAAAAGTCTATGCAACACATGAAAAAGTAGGAAAATAAGAGAAGGAGGCCATTGGAGTTTGTGGTTGGAGAGTGGGCATTGTTGAAAATGGATTATGTCAGGTAGATGAGGATAAATATGGGTGCTAGATAAAAGTTTTTTAGACATTATGATGGACCTTTTAAGGCCCTTGAGTTAATCTTGTCACCTAAAATCTGCAACTACCATCTTAGTTGGTGAAATATCATCCAGTCTTCTATTTCTCTAAGCTCAAGAAGTTTAATGTT
The DNA here is from genome assembly GCA_015680685.1 of Gnetum montanum. Lineage (NCBI taxonomy): Eukaryota > Viridiplantae > Streptophyta > Gnetopsida > Gnetales > Gnetaceae > Gnetum > Gnetum montanum. Next base: position 171,506 of record MNCI01028846.1, on the reverse strand, counting down.
GGGGAGACTAATCCCTCCACACTTAGGTCCAAGGGACCTCCAAACATAGAAGCTGTGAAAGGACGATGGATTTACTTCATCATTAACATGTGCATCATGGGATGTGCTCTAGATTAGAAAGTTGAGTTCCTTGTACACTAGCAAGGCACATCCTCAAAGGAGGATACCTAGAAAGAATGGCAAATTCTCAAGATTAAGCAGATGTTCACTGTGAACGTTTGTGCTAAAATCACATTGATTTGTCTTTGTGGATGCACATGGGTCAATGGCCATAGGCAACCACTAGATGATGGGAGTCATAGTGCAATGAATGAAAAAGGAAGTGTATCGGGCTAGAAGGTACCAAGTGAATCCTAGACAGATCAATTTTAAGAGGTGAAGAATCGATGTATCTTCCCTTTCAACTATGAAGTTTAGTGATGTCATAGTAAGGTTAGACTCCAAGATCCTTGCACATGCTAGTGAAAGGCTATCACTAGACATGGGGAGTGATTCCTCCAAGGTACATATAGCCTTCACATGGTTGCGGAAGAATCTACCCTATTCTCTCATTCTACCACTAGAGATAGAGGTCCAACTTATATGTCAAGCAAGTAGATTTCGCTCTAGGTAGAAAGGTTGGTATAGTTTGCATGAAAAAGTGCAAACCTATTCTTCCTAAACCTAGATTACATGAACTTCTTTAAGCCTTTGTTGGATAATAAGATGAGTTTAACACTTTGGCTTTACGTTTGAAGGACCTTAGCCATTAGACCTTCATATCTATAATTATCAGATGGACTTCTAAATGTTCAAAGTTTCTTGATATCCATTGCAACTCTCCACATTTGGAACAATGTACACTTCGAGGATGTCACTTATTTCAAGTGAGGAATAGTGTAGGTAACCATGCCTTGTTAGTGGATCGAAGGTTGTTTCCTTCTGAAATGGGGGTTAGAAAAGCATGGAGATCCGTTGAGATTCCATGCTACTTTAGCCATCATTTAGAACTACATGGGACATGATTACTTATGAACCTTGTCACAAGGATATGTAGGCTTGCTAAGGAGCTTTGGCTTTGATGCTTGAGCCACTACCCTCTCTTTGAAGTTGGGCTTAGGACTAGATGCATTAGTATAGGAATGTATCATAGTTCTTCTAGGGGATTCGATATGTTGTGTGGTTGTTGTGTATCTATGTGTACATACACTTGGTTGGTTTGGTTGCATAATTAATATTTATGATAGTACTAATACATCTAACCATTGGCTAATGGGTTGTATGCTATGTTGTAACATAGGGTGTTGAGCATTAAGGCATAGGCCACCTTGAGTTTGTCCTCACTCTTGTTGCTATTGGGACTCTTGGGTGGTATCATATGGTGTTTCCAAGGATGATACCATAACAATTTTACACCCTCCATTCATTGCTTGGGAAGTTTTACCTCCCTCTCGAGGGTTTTTCTCCCCTGCTTTGGCCACTTCCTTGGGTTTCATAACCCCTGTGCTTTGTATATGATTTTTATTTTAAAAGATATTTACCTGACTTTTTAACAAAAAAAAATGGAGGAGATTGCAAAGAAAATTGATAGAAATAAAAGAGGGGAACTTTTAGATATGGTGGGCACCACTGTTATGTCTTAAAGATATGAGGGAATATTTTCATGAAAACAATAACAAAAATGTTTTGAACAATGCCTTGCATATAGTTTTGGAGAACTTTATACTTTGCTCCAATTACAGGCTCTAGGATCTTTAAATAACTTTCTTTTTATGAAACTAAAATTGAAATTTTATTATATTCCTAAGACAATTTAGATCTCTATTAACCAAATAAATTTCAACTAGGTTATTACCATTGGGTTTATTAACTGCTATAATACATATATCAATAAAAATAAAATGTTTATTCAAGGGAAATAAAACCCCTAGAAGAGATCAATCTTATGTAAAAGGTTTCACCTTGATGCTACAAAGCCCAAGCCACAAATACAATGATTTATTAGAAATCTTGTATAAAGAAATTAATGAGTAAATGTACATGTTGCCTAAATCATGAGGTTGAATTACATTATTTCTTAACATTGATCATGACTATTTACAAAGTTCAAAACATAAATAGTATATTGAACATAAATAGTATATTGAAAGAAGTTTACATGATACACATTCATGACCACAGAAAAATTACAAAGCATGATAAACTTTGATGAATCATAGCTGGAGAAGAACAAGCATCATGGGCTACTCTATTAACATGTAGAGGTGGCCTAGTTGAGTGTACTTTTCCAATTAAACAATAATTCAAAATACTTAAAAGTAAATGCTAATCCATGCTGTACTTTTGTTTTCAACATGAAAAAGTGAATAATTAAATGAAGTTGCAGACTTGGTTTTTGTAAAATAAAACAACAATTCACACATGTGAAGCATTGGTACCAGGGTGCATTCTTCCATTACAAGATGAAGCAAATCCTACACATCACCAATATTACAAATAGTAAGTATCCACATGTTAAAACCAAATGAATTGTATAAATAAGGAAGCATAAGGAAAAATCATTAGGGCACAATATCACAGTTTTGCTTAGAGACTTAGACAAAAGTTAATTACTTTATTTCTAAAGACTTACCTAGATCGCTAATCAGAAGAAAATGTTGAACTTTCAGCTTCTACCCTTTTGAAGTGCAAAGGCGGTTGCGATTCCACAGTGCTAATAACTTCTTCCAAGTTTCTTGGTAGTGTCCTTTGATTTTGGGGATTCAAAGGATATACTGATTGTAGAAATAACTCAACTTCTTTCATAGTAGGCCTCATGGAGGCATTCTGACAAGTACATCTTAAACCCATCGTTAAAATGCTTTCCACTGCTGACATTTCAACATCTTTATCCATTTCAATTCCACCTCCATCTTGCTCTGCTGTCTTTATTATATCTTTAATTATTTCTACTCTTTCATTCCCTGATTTTCCTTTCAAGGCCCTAGAGATCCACAATGGTAATGTGACATCTCCTGAAAACATTTCATGTGTGGGCTTCAATCTTGTGATCACTTCCAAAGTAACAACTCCAAAGCTGTATACATCACCTTTCACAGAAACTTCTTATCCAATCCCATACTCTGAAAAATCATTGCTTAAAATTTAGCCTACATACTTTATAATCAACCAAAAAATATATATGTTTTAAAAAAGATAAAAATAAAATGCACATACCTGGAGCAATATAACCAACAGAACCTTTCACAGAACCTTTCACAGCAAGAGAAGATGATGTTGTTGAACCATCAAAATCTCCAATGAGGCAAGATATTCCAAAATCAGAAAGCTTGATAGTCATATCCAATAATATATTCTCCGGTTTGATGTCACAGTGGATAACCTGAAAATCACAATCATGATGCAAATAGGCAAGTCCCCTTGCTAACTCTGTGAGTATTTTCACTCTCATTGCCAACTTCAATGGGGTCAACTGACCATCTTCTGTGCTGTGAAGAAGAGAATGGAGATTGCCATTAGTCAGGAAAGGCATAACCAGAGCTTTTAATTCATTAGACCATACCACAGTAATAATCTTCAAAATGTTGCGATGCTTCACTTTCCTCAAAGCACGACATTCCTTCCTGAAGTTATTCACAGTTCCGTGTTGCTCTGCAGAAGAGAAACATTTTACAGCAACTACCATGTCTGAGCTTAAGACACCTCTATAGACCTTTCCATGGCTGCCTTCACCTACCAAGTTTGCAGCACTGAAATTGTCTGTTGCCCTTTGAAGTTCTTCCATAGATATCTTTAAGAATTTTTCACTTACCCATAGAGTTTGCCCTTTGGATGTTTTGGTTCTTCTAAAAATGAATGAAATCGCTGCAACAACCAGCAACAGAAGGCCACCTAGAATGCCAAGCACGATTTTCAGAATACTGTTTTTGTTAAAATGAGACTTGTGTTGCTGAGTAAGAGCCGGTAGACAAGCTTTCAGGCCAAAACATCTTCCGCATAAATTTAAATTACCAAGAAACGACCATCTTGTCAATCTTAGCTTCTTCCAGGAAGAACTGTGCAGACAGGGGACTACTCCATCAAAGTTGTTATAGGAAAAGTTTAAAAAATGGAGATTGGAATGATTGAATAGGGATGCAGGCAGAGGTCCGGTAAAGTTGTTACCAGACAGATCTATGCTTTCAAGCTGGGTGATTTTCTTCCCAATTGAATTTGAAATGTTACCGCTGAAATGATTAAAACTGAGATTGATTTGACGGGCGTCCAACCAGCTATCCATGTAAGATGCAATGTTCCCAGAAAGATTGTTGCTTGAAAGATTTATGTATTGTGCCATCTGTAATCCTGCTATTCCCGGAGGCACTTCTCCTGTCAGGCTATTTGCTGACAAATCAAAATGAAATACAATGGTTTTGAGACCGGCAACCTCTGGTGGAATTGGCCCAGACAGATTGTTTGCTGATAGTACAAGGCTTTCAAGAACAGGGCAGTCTCCTATCTCTGAAGGAATTTTTCCAGCAGATTTCTTTCAAGGTGCAGCGCCCGCAGATTGACAAGTTTTCTAATATCGGCCGGAATGGAACCAGAGAACATATTAATTGAGAGATAGAGATAGCCAAGTGACTTGTTCAAGAGAGATATCTCTGTGGGAAGGTGGCCTTGTAGCTTGTTTCCGTCAAGAAAAATGGCTTGCAGTGACTTCACATGTGCAATTTGAGGAGGTATGGTACCGCTGATTGCATTGTCATGAAGATCAATCTGTACAAGAGATGAAAAGTTTCCTACACTGGGAGGTATGTCGCCAGAGATATAATTGCCAGATAACCATAAAGCCTGAAGATTGGGCAAGGCGCTCCCAAAGTTGGGCGGTAACGTTCCCGTTAAAAGGTTGTTATATATTTCAAGATCAATTAAAAGAGAGGAATTGGATAGAGTTTGGAGGATTGGAATAGGCTGGGTGGGCGTGCTCACTCCACTGGTACAGTAATTGTAGCCCAGATTGAAATACGTGAGTTGAGTCCAGCGTGTTGCCAACCATGACGGTGGCGTTCCCGACAATCGTTATGGGACAACTGGAGGCTTTGGAGTTGGGTGAGATTGTGCCATGAGTGTGGGATGTTGCCGGTGAATCCGTTTTCAAATAAAGTCAAATCCTGTAGTTTGGTAAAGCTGCCCAGCCAGGTAGGAAGATGACCGTGCAAATTGTTGGCAAAAAATTGAAAGACTGTAAGTGCCGTGAGGTTGCTTAAACAGTGGGGAATGGTTCCACTCAGACTGTTTTGGGAAAGTATAATTTCAGTGAGACGGTAGAGACTGGCAAGTGCACAAGGAATGAAACCCTTCAAATGATTGTGACGAAGACCAAGATGTTGCAAGAAAGAAAGGTTGCCCAGTTGAGCAGGAATGACGCCGTGAATGTTGTTAGAAGAAAGTTCAAGTAATTCAAGTTTGTGGAGTGCTCCCAGCCACGAAGGGATTTGTCCATTCAACTTATTTTGGTAAACATTGAAGTGGTAAAGGTTTTGGAGTGTTGCAAATGATTGAGGAATGTCACCAAACAAGGAATTTGCAGCCACAGTAAAAAATTGCAACGAAGAAAGGTTTCCTATCTGATAAGGAATCCCACCTTCAAATTCATTTCCACAGAGATTTAAGATTTTAAGCCTATGCAAAGTGCCAAGGGATGATGGGATCGTACCAAAGAAAATGGTAGTGTAAATATTCAGTTCATGCAGGAATGATAAGTTGGAGAGGTGGGGAGACAGGGATCCACGCAATGTGGCATTTTCTAGAGATATCTTCACAACTCGGCCATGATGTTTGGTGGAGCAGCTGATTCCAGTCCAATTGCATGCATTGGCATCATGATCGTTACAATTGTGGAGAATAGAGAGTGGATCACTGGTGATGCATTTCTTGAATTGAATGAGAGCTCTCATATCATTCAAAGCTCCATCATGATGTGTGCGAGCTTTAACAAGAGCAACAAAGAAAAAGGAGGAGCACAAACAAAGCAGAAGCAAAAGAAGGCCAAAAGGAAGAGCAGCAGAGGAGGCCATTGTGATGCTGCAGCAGAGGTAGGGGAAGGTAGGAAGGTGTAATAATACAAGATAATTGCTGCTCAATTTAAACTTGTCTGCCCATGTCGAGTCATTTATGGGTAACGTGAGTTTGTGGGGGGCTGTAATGTCGTGTTGGACGGGATTGCGTATGAAAAGGGGTTAACACAACGCGTTTTGGTGAAGTATACGCCATCATCCTACGGTACAGAGTCAAGTGAACAAAATCATTTAACGCGCTTCTCCCTGACGTGATTTTCATCAGTTTTTTATTATTACAAAAGCATCGGTTTATGTTCACCATCAATGCCGTGTTGACAGCCCAATGTGTTTTCCCTGAATTTTCTAACTATAATTGAAGGAGACGAAGTTTGACCAGGCAAAGTATATGCGTTTTTATTCCAAGCATCTGGAAAAGAGTGCAGTCCGTTCCATTCCCATGAATTTTTTACCCATTTGATCCTCATGGATGGGTTAGCACAAAGGTATTATTGTTCCACAAATTTCTACAGTTTTAAACATTTTGGGAATCCAACATGGCGTTGTGTTCAACTCTTCAGCCATCTATCTAAATGCTTTCTTGATAAAAAGTACTAATAAAATTATTATACTCACATAATCTGTTACCATAATTTGTATAATGCATATAATAGTCTTTATCTAACTTTTTTTATTTTTTGAGAAACTTTGTGCCTGTGAGTTGCAAAACTAGGTGAAATTATAGTTCTATACTACCAAAAAGTAATTTACAATTAGTATCAAATTTGCTCTATATATGTTTTAATATCATGTTAATGAAAATGTAGATGGATTATACAAATATGTTATTATGATTATATATTTTAAAATCTAATAATATAATACTTATAAGTAAATGGGTCCAAACATCATTAATTCTATTTTCATTTAAAAGAAATTGCAAAAAATGAACTATGTTGAGTGGGTGTATATATGTAGATTTAGTTTTTGGGTAGTGTTGACTAAAAGTATATCCTATGCATTGTCTATGGCATTGTTTTGTAAAATTTATCATTTTCTATTACAAAATTTAATTTTTAAATGTTTCTAGGTGTGGCTAAAGAGGTTTTACAAACAAAAGAAAAATTCTTAGCAATTGGAATTCCCAAATAAAGATTTGAACATGGAAAAATAGAATTAAGAGAACTCCAACAAGAAATCATAGAATATATATTAAATTAAAATTCATTGAAATTGATGAAATGGGAATTAGGATATTCTTGGTTTTTACACCAAAAATTATCCAAATGGGTCCTTCTCAAGTAGGTTCTATCTGTTATGTCCCTAAATAGTTGACTGTCAAGGCATCCATTTGCATCTTAAATGATTTAATGAGGATACATTATTTTCAATAATTTCATATCAACTTCTCCCTTTAGGGTACTTGAGACATGGCATATGATGAGGTAAACATAGAGCAAGTGAAATGAAAGCATGGAAAAGAAATAAAAAGGATAGAACCTCTCTCCTCTTAAACATAGGACATATTACCATGTGAAATCACAAGATAATTTTAATGCATAGCATCTTTACCCTTTTCACAGGTCCAAGATCAAGTTGTACCTCTTACTAGTGCTACCTCATTACATCCACCTAATTCCACCTTTATCAAGTCAATCATCATTAAAACAAACTTTGCCACTTATTTTTAAAATAACACCATCAAATTGATAGTTACTTTAAGTCATATGTTAGAGGCTTGGATATCAAATCAGTTGACACCAAGGTTTGTTGGCCTCTTTATGGTCTTGAGAAGAGTTGAAGTAGTAGCATATCAAATTAGTTTATCTCTATAGTTATTGAGGATTCATGTTGTGTTTCATGTGCTAATGTTGAGAAAGTATGTTTCAAATCCAACACAGATGATAAAGATGGGCTTTGAAATAGAACCAATGACACTATTGGGATTTATGTCGAAGGGAGATTGTAAGAACATAATGCAGATTGATGAGTGGCGAGGTACCCCTACACTCAACCATACGAATACGAGCGTAGCACGCGTGATCCGGTAGAACTCTGCAAACTAAGTGCCTACACGCCTCATGGAACACTTAAGGTTAACCATTCGTTGTCTTCCCAGACTTACTTGTAGTTGTCACAGTGTATGGTTAAGTAAGTCTAAGGTATATGATTTTTATATCTTTTTATGTTTTTGTCTCCTATGCTATTGAGGTGAAGGGTTGAAGAAACTAACTAACTCTAACTAATGAACTAAGTCTAAATTAACCTAGNGTTGAGAGAGCTAATCTAGCCTAAGTGCGATGAGCAGCCGATTCCTTGATTATCCGTACACATCCTTAAATGCTCGTAATCAAGTCGTACTCATTCTGCATTTCTAGCCTAAGTGTGATGAGCATCCGTTCCTTGATTATCTATACACATCCTTAAATGCTCGTAATTAAGTCATACTCATTCTGTGTTGTGATGAGCATCCGTTCCTTGATTATCCGTACACATCCTTAGATGCTCGTAATCAAGTCGTACTAATTCCGCATTACTAAGAGAAAGCAATAAATAACATTAAATAAAATCCTATTCCATGCACTGCAAGGTTTATCTAGGAAGTTCGTCTTTATTGCCGTACACAACTTGTGTTCAGGTACAATGTTGCTCGAATAAAGATCCGTTCACTTTAGGACTCCTACTGCAGGCACATGGAAAATATTCTATCTCTGGAGTGATGAATCTACTAGAGTTTCCCTACTATCTAGCCTAGGATGATGAAACAAGGGAGAGTTGCCTCTTATTTATAGATATGACGGTGCACCGCGATATCACAAGGGACAACGTGATATCGCGGCCCATGTGATATCGCGTCTCATTATATCCCCATGACTAAATGAAAATTCATCCTCGATTTCCTTACAAAATATTGGGAAGGTATGAGATTATTGACTGGATGGGAACTAATGGGATGACTTGTGAATGGATCATCATTACAAGACTTGACAAAATTGGTGTTCATGACAACAAGAGTGAACACTTTATTACATTGACATCAGACGTCATTTGGCAGCTTTGAGAGAAAAAGAGAGAGAAAGAAGTGTTGTTGCTGCCAATGCCAAGATTGCACCTATCGTTGTCCATCCATAAGTGCGTTATCGATCTTGCTCCTTGCATTGTTGCTTCAGTACTGCTCCATTCCAAGTGTTCGTTCCAGATCCAATCCGTTGTGATATACTCGCCATTTGCACACACAACACAATCTTATATTAGCAAGGGTAATTGAATCATCATGTAATTGATACCTTGCTTCGGTGAAAGTCCATTGGTTGAGTTGTGGTATGACTAATATGGGTCTGGAGATATATTAGTGATGACTACCGAAGGTGTAGGAGTTAGGAAGAAATCGAAAAAATTCGGGGCTAAGAAAAAATCGAAAAAATCGAGCCCCGTACCCCCATGACTAATCGCGAACCTCCGGTAGCGTTAGAATGGAGAAAGAAAAGGAGTAAAAAAGATAGATAAAAAGGAACAACTATGACATCGATGAAATGGATGTCAAGATGGAAATGAACAAAATAAAATTAATTGCAAAAATGTTAAGGAAAAAGAATTTAACTGGTGCACCAAAGAGGAATGTCAGTGGGTCCTCCCCAAAGCAAGCTCATGCCCTGAATGCCCTGACAAACCCACATTCAAAGAGTCCGTAGGCTCTGGGAATGTCATTTGGAACAAGAGTTAAAGTCTTAACCACAAGAATTTACCGAAAAGAAAACAATGCATCAACCAAAATATATACACTAATGATATAACCGGTAATGAGGTGGACAATGGAGAGAAGGATGGAGAGAATAGAATGGAATGGAATCCTCAGAACAAGGTGGTGCACAGTCCCTTGTAGAGTTCATGATTAAAGCGACTTAGCAGGTCCCATTTCAAGTCTGGCCTCAAACAAACCACTTCCAGTGACTTTGCATTAATGCATTTGACCAAACCATCCTCTTGAAGTAACAAGAATGACTTTCCCCAAGAGCCACCACCATTCTGACGAAACAAGGAGAGAATGGGAAACAAGAAGGGCCTTAGTTAGAGGGAACATTTTTAGTTCCATAACTAGTGCTTGTAGCCTAAGGGATTATTTTGTTTAAGGGGTGTGCTTTGAATTCTCACTTTCTTTCTTTTTTTTTTAGCTTTTTTTTTTGTTTTTGTGTTTTGTATTTTTATGCATGAGAACCACACCATGCAAAGACTTTGTTATTTTTATTTGCTCAGCTTCCCGATGAGTGGGGTAACATCAGAATGGGAAGAAAACTCAAGAAGAAAACATCTTAGCATCCAAGGGAATGGCCAACACAAATGCATCAAGTTCCCTTGAAGTCACACCCTTTTCAATCCTTGAGTCCTTCCTTAGTTTGAGAAATGCCCAGTCACCAATTCATTAATAGTTCTTATTTAGAAGGGGATCGTACATTTCCAAGCCGAGAGAGACCATAGAAATTGGTGGATGGATGGATGAAGTGATCTCATTGCCTATCATATCAAAAGAAACATACCTTAGTATCAACATCGTGACTTAAAGGTAAAAACCAAACATTAGCAATCAATAAGAAAACAGTTCATACCATCGTGAAGAACACTTATTGGGTGACAAACTTACAAGGTGGATCACACGCACACGCACACACAAAAAATGGAAAAGTATAATGTTATTGTAAAACAAAAACAAGAAAAGTTAAAGAAATTTGTAAAACAAAAATGTGTAAGACAAAAACGTGTAAAACAAAAATGTGTAAGACAAAAACGTGTAAAACAAAAAAGTGTAAAACAAAAACGTGTAAAACAAAAACTTGTAAAACAAAAATGTGTAAAACAAAAACGTGTAAAACAAAAACCTAAAAAAAACTGAGGGTCCCATATGATTAGCATAGGTGGCCATCTCCCCCATGACTGAGTGGAAAGGGAGAGATCCGAAATAATGAACGTCTGTTTGAATTTCGTAAAAGTTTCCAACTCCTCCCAATTGATGATCTTAGGTTAAGGGGTGAAATTTGGCGACGTTCATATTCTGACGTGTCTATGCCTTTGTTGTTAGCATGAGTTTCCTCAGTTTGTTCCGTGCATATTGGTTTGCTCTTTCTAGTAGCTGTCAACCACAGGGTGTCTACTACTGGTGTGGTTGCTACATACAGACATCTTTGAATTTGTATTTCTTGGGCACACTGATTACATGGAGGAGATGAGCATCCCTCCATGTCATCACTCGATGAATCACTGTATGTGATGCATGGAATTTTCCTCTTCTTGATCTTTATATAAATGTTTATCTTAGAAATTTCCAAGGAAAGATCACGAATGCCTAGGCATGCGTCTACTGTGCTCAGCCATGCCCTTTCCATTATAATTGGGAAGTCCCCTTTGTCATTGTTAACTTCAATCACCAGGAAATCAGCTGGGTAAGACCAAACACACACAGTGGTAATGATGTCCTCCACCAATCCCAAGGGAATGGTGATAGATTGGTCTACTAGCTCTAGTTGAATGTTGCTCTTCTTGAGTTGGGGCAGGTTCCAGGGGGGATACATCTCTCGTGAAATTAAGTTGACTTCAGAACCTGAGTCAAGAAAGGCCTTATGAGGTTCATTTTTGGCGATCTGGAGATAGATTAAGGGACTCCTAGGGTCAGTTAGTTTCCTGGGAAGGTGGCCTACCTTGATCCAGTCGGTTACGGTATGTGTTAACATAATCGTCTGCGTTAAGCTCTGATGTTGGACGAAAGGGAGCACCGAAGCCCTGTGTGTTAGAGGAGTTGTCATAGATTCAACCGCTTGTTGTTGTGAGAGCTTGTCTGGGCTTTTGGTTCTAAAGAAGGATCTTCTCTTTTTACAGTTTCTAGAACCAGCAGCGGGTTGAATGTTTACGGCTCTCATAGCGTGGCGTTGCTGCGGTTGAGTAGGGAGTTCCCCTTGCATTGTTGGAGCAGGAGGTGTTATGGGAACTACTGGTGGAAGACGTACGGATAGATTAGGAGGATGGTATGGGTATGGAGCGTCTCCTGGAGGAGAAGGAGTCCTCCTAAAGTACTCCTGAACTTGGTAGTTACGTTGGGGAGTTGTGTGACCCATAGAGTCACTTGAAGAAATCGGTTGCTGCACATAATATCCATATGGATCGGGCTATCGATAAGGGTACTATTGTGTTGGCGGTGGCATCCCCCATGATTGTGGGTGTTGCCATTGCTGATGCTGTCCAATGGGTTGTGGTGGAGTTCCACTTGGATAGTATGTTAGTGGTTGGTGGAACTGCCTTGGGTTACCTTGTGGATAAGATAACCTTCTAGGTGTTTGCCATTTGTTGAGTCTCGGATTGAGTGCATACACCCCAGACTCTTGTAGATGTGAGATGATTGGACAACATCCCTTAGGATGGTCATAGTGGTAGATCTCACATCCACTGTCATCGTTTGTGTCTGATTCCACAACCTCATTGGAGATAGTAATTTTTCCCTTACCCTTGTTAT
>MNCI01028846.1:114545-155612 GCA_015680685.1 Gnetum montanum | reverse complement strand
GTTGTACTCATTCCGCATTACTAAGAGAAAGCAATAAACAACATTAAATAAAATCCTATTCCACGCACTGCAAGGTTTATCTAGGAAGTTCGTCTTTATTGCCGTACACAACTTGTGTTCAGGTACAATGTTGCTCGAATAAAGATCCGTTCACTTTAGGACTCCTACTGCAAGCACACGGAAAATATTCTATCTTTGGAGTGATCAATCTGCCAAAGTTTCCCTACTATCTAGGCTAGGATGATGAAACAAGGGAGAGTTGCCTCTTATTTATAGATATGATAGCGCACCGCGATATCGCGTACGCGATATCGCAGGGGATGATGCGATATCACTTACGCGATATCGCATGGGATGCGATATCGCGTACATCACAGATAAAATCTAGATGTTGATTGATAAGTGGTTAAAGAAGAAGGAGAATTCCAAAAGAGGGAAGGTACATAAGAATATAACAGGAATCTAGCTCTTCACAAGGAGATCCATATTTGTGAGCTAGAAAACGAGGCATCACTAGAGGAAGTGGTCTAACAAAAGACCCCATTGATCCAAAAATCTCACTGAATTTTAGCCAAGGTTGACAAGACATGAGATTCCATGGATGAATAATTTCAATTTACATTAAAGATAATGAAAGAAAAAGTGGAGTAAGAAAAAGCCAAAGAGCATGAAAAGAAAATTAAGAAGAAAGCAAGCAAGGACATGTACAAGGAAAGCAATTGCAGTAAAAGAGGTTACATCCTTTGATTCACACATGGTCATCACCATTATACATGCACCAAATTTCAATAAATAATTAATTATTCTTAGGATTTTTAACGTTTATTTTCCAATTTTATTATTGAATGGTGATTTCTTCATGTGATGGCTCGTTAGTCTCATGATGGAGGGTCCAAGATGATGCAATGTAATTTCACTGATAAGTGATTGAACTTGGTTTGGAACCCTAATAGACAAGTATGATAGTCATTCTAATCATGTATAACATGCAAAACCTACTATGACCATGGAAAGATACCTCACATCCTAATTCTCTAATCCTTCTTATTCCATGTCACCTCACTAGCATGTTACAAGCATGAATTGTATAATCTTATATAGCATAATGTAGGATTTTAACCATTGTGGTTGTGCATGTTCGACAAGAACATGATTCACATTTAAATTCTAGGATGTCCACGAATACTTGTAGGAGTGGTCATACAAGGGCATTATGAACATGAGTTTACTTTATGGAGGACCCACTTGTATAACTATTGGGAATCATGATCAATAACAAATCTCACACTTTCTAAAGCATTATGATTAACTTCATCAACCTTATGCATCATTATGGAACACACTTCTCCTTACTTTTTTTTTAATTTAAAATTGGATTTTCATGATTTTCTCCTAAAACCTCTCATTTATTATCAACTTTGAGTTAACAAGATTCATCAACTATTTCAAGCATCAATGGAATCTACACTCTGGCCTAGCAACCCTTAAGAAGTTATGGGACCCATTAGATGCATAAAAATGCCAAAATTTTAGGCTAAAATGCTAAGGAAAATGCATATAACATATACTACAATCCTTGTGATATCACAACAAAAACAAATAAATACTCAACACCCCTTCTCATTTCTCTCACAATTTGCTCAAAACACAAAGGGTGTTCTTTCCATTTTCAAGTTCCAAAGCCTTCCAACTATCGTAGCTTGCTATCCAAGTGTTCATTTGACTCTGTTTAAAAAACCTATGAGCTCGTAGAATTATGCTCTTCATCATGGGAGCCACAAAGAAATGAGCTAAAATTTTTTTTAATTCCATTATTGAAAGTTTTAGATAACCTTAAAAATAATTAATAAAATGATCTTTTAGTTGCTTTAGGGCCTTAGAAATATAAAACTCACCATCACCTTACACCATAAATGTCATATTTTTCAAAATTTTGGTCCAACCAAGGGATGAATAAGGGTTTGGATTATCATAAATAAACCTTAAAAACTAATAATTACCCCTTGGGTAATTAAAGATGGCATCAAAATGTGTTCCTAAGGCTAATAAACCTTTATAACAAAGAGAGAAGATGCCAAGGGATGGATGTGCACAAGTATGGGACTAGTTGTAGTAATCCTAGGCTAGCGGACAAGGATAAGAAGAGTAGTAGGTACCCTTAGTGCACTAGCCAATACTTCAAACTCAATTATCTATCCAAGAAGAGGTACCAACACCATCTACTACTACACTAGCAACACAAGTGATACTCCCTAAGAAGTGTATTAGAGTAATCAATGACAAGGTAGTTGTGGCCAATGTACTTACTAAGCTAAACTTCAGACCCTTCTTAGAGTTCATTCCATAGGAGATGAGAATGTACCTTCAAAGCTCTTTACTATTGCCCATCTTATTTACCAATGGCAAGTGGTTTTTAGATAAGACCTATATCTTTTGGAATAATTAGGTAGCTAAAGCTACTATAAAGATAGAGGATATCTTTGTCTCCTATCATTGAAGCCATTGTATCTACACTTGGGATCCTAAATAATGAGGCATTTAGCGGAAATTCTATATCTCTATGTAACCAAGGATACATGTAGATGGGGGCATCTAAAATATTCGTGGCTTCCACTACTAATTAAGAAAAATCGGTCCCATAAATATTATTTCAAAATAGATAAAAGTTCATAACAGTCAAAATTTCACAAAATTTTCATACAATCATGTCTATATTAAGAGATAATCTAGAATAATCAAAAAATATCTAAGAAGCAAGTTGGGCAAAGTTTTCACAATCCCAAAATTCACCCAAAAGATAGAACATGGTTTGGACAAAATTAAAATACTGATTTCCATATAAAAACAAGTCCAAACTAACAAAATTTGAAAGAATCTCAGCATAGTAATTAAAATTGTAGAAAAATAACATAAAATCAAAAAACTAAAAAAAGAAAGAAAGAGTAAGGTAGCCACATGAAAGGAAAGTAAAATAAGCTTTCTTAACAAATCCACAAAAAAATAGGGTAGCTATATAAAAAGAAAAGTAAAATAATATTTCATACTTATGTTGGTAGGGCTTTTAGAATCTTCTTAGCATCTTTCTTTTCTACCTAATGCTCTTAATTAATTTTTGCTTCATTTAACTTGTCACTTCATAAACTATTTTATGAACTGAGATAAGATATAGAGGAAGAATAAAAAGAACAGGGCTAAAATCGGCTTCAAAATAAAGAAGAAAGGGCAAAAAATGTCTTTTAGAAAAAAATGTAATAGAACACGATTTTAGATAAAAACCTAATGTAGATAAAAATGGTGGAAGGGTAAGGTAGTAGAGAGGCAATAAAAAAAAGATATAACGTATATGTATATGTTATAACACGTATACTTTTTCTATAAGTTACCTTTACCTTTTTGCTTTTCGCACAGGCACATGATTTTTACAATTGACTTTATTTGTAATTTTGATTTTTACTTTTTATGTTTTCTTCTAAAAATATTTTCATAAATTTACTCATAATTTTCTTCTTTAAATTATATTCTCAAGGCTTAATACTTATAACATGCACACTGAGACTCCAAATCAAATTCTGTTTAAACCTAAGAAATCCATATTAGGTGTTCTACTTAATTGTATGTTGAAATATTATCTAAGCTTCACTTATCATAGTTGCCTAGTTCAAATGCCGAAACTTTACGATATTTTTAGCAAACTAAAAACGTGATATCTTGAAAACCATAACTTCCATTCTAGTGAACCAAGAGTCAAACCTAATATTTTCAAATGTTCTAGACACATTGGTAAGGTCAGATTTTATGTAGGAT
Organism: Gnetum montanum; assembly: GCA_015680685.1. Classification (NCBI taxonomy): domain Eukaryota; kingdom Viridiplantae; phylum Streptophyta; class Gnetopsida; order Gnetales; family Gnetaceae; genus Gnetum; species Gnetum montanum. Next base: position 151,808 of record MNCI01028846.1, on the reverse strand, counting down.
ATCATCCTAAAGTATTTATTTAACAAAAATAATTTATGCAATATTTAATTATAATTAAAAATAAACTCCAAATTCTAGTTTAAAGACAAAAAGTAACAAGGGATATGATTTGGGTAGGGTTAGGGTTCATAATTGCTCCATAAACAGAGTATTATATAATCACATATGCACAATAAAAATAAAAGATGCATAACTAGATATACATAATAAAGCATAAATGTGCATATTTGAATATGCATACTAAAGATTAAAAATACATGAATGTGCATAAAGAATAAAATATGCATAAAGAATAATAACTGATGTGGAGTAAAACTTCGTAGGGTAATTGAATTTCAATATTTAATCATAAAATATATAGTAGATCTATGACTAAGCTCCAATAATAATAAAACAAAGGATACAAAATGTTAACAAATTACTTGTAGATGTTAACCAAGGCCCTTTGAAAATTCTCATCTCCTACTGTTCAACATTTCAAAGGCTTGAGAAAATTTGTTGAATAGTAGGAGATGAGAAGCGATTACTATGTAATCAAAAAAGATGGATATTATGTTTAAGGTAACTGCCATTAATCTGAATTAACATGGTGATGGAAAAATGATTTGATAGAGTTGCATATTAATGAATAGTAATAACAGAAGTAGCCTACAAGAATGAAAGAGTGGAAAATAAAACTTGTCCAACTTGCTGTAAATGTAAGCTTGCCCAAGATGAAGATTACTCTAGGTATATCTATGAAGAAGATCACTTATAGAAGTATCATTCACATTTGTAAGATAAAACTTTTCCTTAAAATTAAACCAGTTTTTATACTCATTTGTTAGTAATAGAAATGGCATACCCACTAGCTTATCATTAGAGAAGTTTTTCATATTAAAATCACCTCTAAAAACCAAGGAATAGAGGAAAGAGAAACTAAATCACCTTAAAAAATAAAATATTCAAATATTTATCATCTAACTATTGCAGAAAAATTACAAATCTTCCTCCTTGTCCATTTCCAAAGTATATCATAAGCTCCAAAAGTTTAGTTAGAGATTAATCAGTTAATTCATCTTTGACAACCTTGGTTCAAATTTACAAGCAATAAAAAGTCTATTACAAGGAACCTGATTTAGCACAATTCTTTACAAGGGAACTCTTCTTTTTAATTACGACTATCAACTACTTCATTTGATTATTTTTTTCATTCTACTCATACTAATGATTACGATTGATCTTTGGTAAGAACTAAATTTTTGAAGTGTACTTCTTTCTTTTGTTTTTGGCCTAATTGTAAAGATGAATTCCTAAGTAGGCATCCCCAAATTCATTGAGTTTTTTCTTGTGTTATTTCTATTTATTCCATCATATGCTGGTTTGTCTAATGCTACTGTGTATTTTTTACGCTTTTTATCTAGTTTGTGTAATGCTACTGTGTATTTTTTACATGTGTATTTAATGCTTTATTTTAATTAATATTTTTTTTTGGTCCAACACCCATGTAGAAAAGAATAACAAAAAAGAACTCAAGTAATCAACCCCATTTTGTTGAGTGATGATGATAGATTCAAAATTTTCAATGATAATAATGCTAAGAAATGGACTTTGTTGTGTACATAGCTTTATTAATGGTTACCCTCAAATGTCTCAATCTTTATGCTTTTCATGCCTCCAAAAAGGATGGATTAATGATCAATGAGGTTGACCACCGCGTCATTATACAAATCTTTTGTATTTGTCTTCTAATTGTCTCCAAGCCCATGTACCAGGGGACCATGATTTACAAATTTTTTTCTAAGATTTATATTTGTTTCAGAGCCCTCGGTTTAGCAAAAAGCTTACTGTTCACTGGCCCAGTAATAACCAAAATCCACTACTACATACAGAGAACTTTCTGATGAAAATGATCAAGTTGCTAGAGCAACAAGAATAAACCATGTACACATGACTTGCTGACCCTGTATCTACCAAGGAACCAAGATTTACAAATATTTTTCCAGGATTTAGTATAACAACTTCGACACAATAAAATAGACCTGAGAAAAAGACTGCTCAAGTTTTTCTAAAATAGAGATAATGCTAATATTGATTTTTGGTGCCTTATGCAACTGATAGTTACATTAATTTTTAAGAAAACCTACCACTTCATCATTTTACAATCAACATGTGCTGGCCTTCCACCAGATAGCTATGAATCAATGTAGTAGCTACCACTTAGTAATCATCAATTAAAAATATGGATTTTAATACCTTTCATTTCATAAAATGCCACAATTCTTCATTGCCCTTGGATAAATTTTCTCTATTTATTTTGAATGTTAATTTTTTACATGGCACTCAACTCTGGAGAATTATAACACACAAAGTAGCCAGAAAAATCCAAGGCTGGGTTTAATGATGCAAGTTACAAAATCAACTTGCAATCAATATAGAATCAACATTCACGTGATCAAAGTCAAAGAAAATGTTGGTCAAAGTCATAAAATTTCTAAAATAATTAAAAGCAACACGACAGCAATAACGTTTTCCAAACTAAAGCAGAGCATCCAGCTAACCTGAAATATGGTAAAACATTTGATATCTTTATTTCTCCCTATACATTAAAGCTACTATTTAAAGTCACTTTCCTTAGAAAGTTCTCTGTATCTTCAGGAACTTCAGTAGTATCTGGATCCAGCCGCTCCTCGACATTAGCATCTCTTGGAAGATAACAACCACTGAGGATCTATATTATGCCAAATGCGTCCAAGTTTTTGTGACATTGCTAGCATTGGTGGAGGGGGCAGTTGTAACGACGGAAAATGTCGGCAGCTGGAATACCAAACAAAATCCGTATATACAATCTTAACCACGGATCCGTGCGAGGGCTGTGCTGGAGAAAACGAATCCGCAGTGCCCTGAACGGTCTTGTCGATCAGACAGGGACTTACTAAATCAGTAAACCGATGGAGATTATGAATATTTCGTTGAACGATTTGATTCGATGAGTCACGAAATGAGAGAAAAACGATGTAAATAAATTGTAACGATGATAACGTTAACACGATAAAAGGAATCAAACACGAGAGAAACGCGTGATTTCAAGATCTATGCTTTGACCCAAAAAATGAATATTTTGTATACCAAGTTACACTGGGGAGACCTCGATTGTCTTATGTGAAACAAACACAATGTAACAAGAAAACTGTCTAAGCAGAAGTACAGAATGGAGTCCGATCTACCTCGTAGGCCAGAGATGGGATGCAAGGAAGGTTAAGTTCTGACGTCTATTGATCAACTGTTTCTGATCAATAGAACTCACAAGCCACACCAGCTGATCTCTCGATCTTTGATCTGCTCCTTTTACCTTGGGTAGTCTCTGCTCGGAATTGCCAGCGATCACCAATGGAGAAAGTCATGTCTTTGCCCAAGGACCAATCGCTCCTGCTGCCAATGTCCAAGCAAAATGTTTCATGTCTCTGTTAAAAGATAGTGCTGCCAAAAGATTGCCAAAAATGCTGCTCTCTTTCTTTGTCTCTTTGTGTGTCTCCATGTGTCTGTTTTCTTTGCCAACTGGGATATTTATAAGTTTGACAATATGTGAAGAAGGCATGACTATGATGACATGTGTTTCAACCTGTTCAGAAGATCGTTGACTTGACCATCCTTATGTTGAAATTCATGACTACGCACAATACGCGCATCTGCGTATTGTGCGTATGAATGACAAATGTGGATCGGGCATGTCTTAGTTGATTTAGGGCTACATTACGCTCGTACGCATTGCGTCGCGTGCAAGAGCGTAATAAAGCACAAAAGTAATGGACTCAAGTTGCTTTATGCTTGTTCACGCTGCTAAGCGTAATGAAGCATAAACAATGATTAGCTTGGCGATGAGTTACGTTGACGTACGCTGCGTTGCGTAACGAGCGTAAGGTGATCAATCTGCAAGAAAGAGAAAAAAGTTGATCTGTTGCGCTTCCTTTAGATTCTCTTTGACATTTTTGAAGCTCATTACGCTACCTTGCGTAACATAGCGTAAATCTACTTTTGGACAAAAGACTTAGCAAAATACACAAGAGATCGCATATTACGCTGCTTAGGCCTTAAGCTTCGCTAGATCCGCTGAAGTGAACCACCTTCTAACATCAGACTATGTTACGCTGAGTGTCATTACGCTATGTTGCATACGATAGCGTAAAGACAGAAAACATAGTAAGATAAGGAAATCTGTAAAAGGAAACTGAAGTCTTGATGCCGCACGCCTCTTTGCCTTGCCTTGCCTTGTTCTCCTTTCTGGAATTCTGTCATGTACTTTTGTCTGAATCGTGAATCTTCACCTGAGGCCAACTCACAATTTTCACAGTGTTTCAATGGCCCCTCTTTGTTGACGGTTAGAGGGCTTGCCCGAAAGACGTCAACAAAGAATACGAAACACCGGATAGGTAAAAGCACTAACAACGTTCATCAATGGTTACTCAAGTGTTGCCCTATCAACATAGAAGAGCAAAGGTGGAGGAAGTAGGAGATAGGATGGTACAGAAGGAAACAGGTTCAGGGAAGACGCAAATGAATAAGTATGACTTCTTCATGCATAAGCAGTTAGGCTTTCTCCTGTAGGTGTGTTAGCATGGAGTTACGCCGTCATTTTGTAGATGAAGGGGTTGCATAGACAAATTGTGTTGCGTTTGCACGGCCTGGGTGAGATGTGTTTCACCCGTTTTGTCGACCCCATTTTTTTTTGAGCGTCCATTAGGCGAATTGCGTTACGCCAGTTTATGGACTTGATTGTAATGCGAATGCGGAAAATGGGTGCTGCGTGCGTAGATTTTGCAAACGGGAAGCAGATGGTAGAGATGAAGTATAGTAAGAGCTGAGGGTAGGATTATAAGGGGAATATGGTGCATTTCTAAGTGGACAAGCTAACCTGAGCAACCATTTCAAAACCCTGTTTGTACTTTACCGCTCAGATGAATGTACCTTTGAACGACATCCTCGAGGCAAGTAACCTGCAACCAAAGAAGAAAATAGAGGATACCATTGTCCGTGCGAATTACAGGCGAGGTTGTTGAAACAAGTACTATTAGAGGCGAGATAAATTGATCGGGCCATGAAGGAGGAACTGTAGCACGAGGCCCAAGTTTTCACCCTTAACGCTCGGCCCAGCATATCGTCGCCAAAGAACATCAGACTCAGCGCATCTGACCGGTTATGCAAAGAACCAGCCAGATGAATCTGTGAAGCCAGAGCCTGATAGTGATGATGAGCGGAGATCCCCAAAGCTGTAGTTGATGAGAATGCCTTTGGGGCTCCGGTCGGCGAAACTAACCTCTCAGAGGTACCACCACTGAAATAGGTGCAGTGACGGTATCTCCGAGGGGTCAGTAATATGCCCTTCAGCACATCTAAGGGATTAGTAGAATGTCGGTGAGGTAGTGACGCTGGAACGGTCTTAGCATCCCATCCCACGTGTCTTGCAGCTGCACAGAGATAATCACGCTCGTTTGAGTTGCATGAGAGCAGTTTGTGAGTCCCAGTTTTAAGTCTTGGGAGACTGTCATTGCTGATTTTAAGTCTCAGCAAACCATGGTCCCAGTTTAAAGTCTGGGCGGACTGAGAAGTGCTAGTTTTACATCGTAGCGGATAGTGGCAGGGCTGATTTATGGTCTCAGCAGACCGTGTTGTGGGTGTCAGTTTTGCGTCATGACCCAGGGACAAGTCTGTGCTGGTTTTACATCTCAGCAGACAGATGCTTACCTTTGCCAGTTTTATGTCGTGACGAACAGCCGGTGCCAGTTTAGCGTCATGGCGGATGCGTGCAAAAGATGCCAGTTTTTTGTCTTAGCGGACCTGTACAACATTGCCAGTTTTACGTCGTAGCGGACGGTTACAACTTGCCAGTTTTATGTCGTGGCAGACGATCAATGCTAGTTTAGCGTTGTGGCGGACGCGTGAAGGGCATGCCAGTTTTACGTCGTAGCAGACGGTGGTTGCCAGTTTAGCGTGATAGCGGACGATTGTTGCCAGTTTAGCATCATAGCGGATGATTGTGGCCATACCTGATATTCACACTGGAGATGCAACTATATGTAGTACCGCTTCAGATATATATGATTGACAGGGTTTGGTAACTCGTTGTCGTCGACATCCGCTAACTTGAATGCTCCATTGCTATACGCATCAATCACCAAGAAAGGGCCCTCCCAGTTTGTAGAGAATTTGCCTGCTAGTTCGCGAACAGCCTTGAGAACTAAATCTCCTTTCTTGATCGGACGCTACTGAAGATTGTGACGATGCTTTTGCCTCTGCTTGTCTTGATACTTTTCAATTGTATCAAGCGTCTATATTCGCTTCTCTTCTATTGAGTCCAAATCCATGATCCGAGACTCGGTGTGTTGAGCCTCATTTATAATCGTGGAGAGGACCATTCTCAGAGAAGGAATTTGCAACTCGAGGGGCAGCACTGCTTTAGATCTGTAGACTAGGCTATACGGTGTACTCTCTGTAGCCGTCCTACATGTAGTACGATACACCCATAACACATAGAGGATTTTTTCGTGCCACCGTCTCTGGTTGCTATTGAGCATTTTCTTGAGCAGATTGATAATGACCTTATTTGTTGCTTCAGCTTGACCATTCGCTTGTGGGTAGTAGGACGAGGAAAAAGATTGTTTAATGCCAAGGCTATCATAGAAGGATTTGGTTTCCGTACTACTAAACTGCGGCCCATTATCGGTCACGATAGTCATCGGGAGACCAAATCTGGTTACAATGTTGTCTAAGATGAAATGACAAATCTATTGAGATGTGCTCTTCCTTAAAGGAATAGCTTCTACCCACTTCGTGAAGTACTTAGTAGCGGTAATTATGAAGCTATGACCTACGGAAGATTTCGGCGTGATGTGACCTATAATGTCTAGTCCCCATCGTTGAAACAGCCATGTTATTTGAGTTGTATGTAACTTTGTAGGCGACATGTGTATAAGATTTGCGTGACGCTAACACGTGTCACAAGTTTTAACCTTTGTTAAGCAATCTTTTTCCATGCGTGGCCAGTAGTACCCTAAGCGGCGAATTTTTGAAGCCATAGGCTATGGTGCTACGTGTCCTCTGCATAATCCCTCGTGAACCTCACCAACGATACGCTGTGCTTGGTCTTTGTTAACGCAAGTAAGCAGCACACCATCAAAAGAGCGTCTACAGAGAGTACTGTCTCCTATGATTACGTATTGCCTAGCTCGCTTGCGGATTGCATCTTTCTGTGTGCGTGTCAATTCGTGCGGTAGCTCGCCTTGCAAGAGGTAAGTTTTAATGTTGTCATACCATTCTGGCGTGCTTTCTTTGAGAAGAGAAGATATTTGCGCCGCCTAAACAATAGGACCTGTACAATCTATTATTAAAGAAGGACAAGTGTCAAATAGATGTGATGGCACGTTTAAGGCCAGCGTAGCCAGTGCATTGGCCAGTGTGTTATCATTTTGTGGCACGTGTTGGGCATCGATGGTCGTAAATTGCTTCAGAAGATCTTTAGCCATATTGCAGTAGGGCTGCAAATGTGCAGCTTTTCAGATGTAGACTCCTGTGATCTGATTGATGACAAGCATCGAATCACCCCTAATTGCCAAGTGTCAAACATCGAGTTTGCTGACAGTTAGTAATCCCCTAAGGAGCCCCTCGTACTCTGCCACATTGTTCGCATAGGGGAAGGTCAAGCGATAAGCGTGAAGACGCACATCCTCAGGTGATAGCGTAATAACGGTGGCGGCGCTGCCACCTCTAGCGATTGAAGCTCCGTTGAAATACAATGTCGCTTCGGGGCCTGTTAAGACAGGGCTTACACTATGTACATATTCGTCTGGAAATTCAGGCTTTATGGTTGCCTGACTGTCAATAGGGGATGTTACTAATTGGTCGGCTATCACTTGGCCCTTCGTAGAAGATTGGCCAATGTAATGCAGATCGAATTCTGCCGTGATAGCCTTCCAACGAGCTATTTTGCTACTTTCGTATAAGTTATGCGTAATGGCCCTAAGGATGTTATTTTTACAGATGATGTTAACTTGGCTACGGAAAAGATAATGTTTGCACTTCTTGAGCGTAAATACTAACGCTAAGCAGTTACGCTCTACTTCGTTGTACCTCGTATCATACGCACATAGAGCATGACTCAAGTAGTAAATGGGTACTTCTGACCCATCATCCCTCTTTTGACAAAGTAACGCGGCTAAAGCTACGTCTGAAGTTGCGAGATAGATATAGAATGGTTGATCCCTTTGTGGCGGGAAAACTGTTGGCAAGCGTTGAAGCTCCTGCTTCAAGCTGTCGAACGCACGCTGACAATCGTCCGTCCATTCGAAATTAACCCCATTTTAAGCAAATGTTGCATAGGATGTAACTTGTCGGTTAATCTCGAGATGAACCGCCTGATAAACTGTAACCTCCCCTGTAATCCACGTAATTACTTAAGACTTGTAGGGGGTGCCAATTCAACAATGGCTTTGACTTTGTCAAGGTCTACGCGTATGCTAGCTTCCGATACCACAAAACCCAACATGTGTCTAGTTTTGACTCCGAACACACACTGTTTTGGGTTAAGTCGGAGGTCATATTTAGAGCATCTTTTGAGGACTAACTCCAAATCCTCTGAATGATCTTCGGACTTTAAAGACTTAACAACTATATTGTCAACATAATCGTTCAGCCTTCCTAAGAGGTAATCGCTAAAGATGTACGTCATAGCTCATTAATATGTTGCTCCGGCGTTTTTAAGCCAAAAGGCATCATGGTGTAGCAAAAGGTCCCCCAGGGTGTCATAAATGTCGTTGTTAGCTGGTGCTCTGGGTTAATGCGTATTTGATTGTAGCCTGAGAAGCCATCCATAAAGGACAAAAGCGCATGTCCAGCGGTTGTATCCACCGATTGGTCGATACTCGGCAATGGGAAGTTATCCTTAATTGTAGCTTTGTTTAAGTCCCGGAAGTCTATACAAATGCATATTCCTCTAGTCTTTTTGGGAACTACTACAATATTGGATACCCAGTCCGAGTAATCAACTGCGTGAATAAAACCTACCTGGTACAGCTTAGTGATTTTATCACGTACTGCTAGCGCGACTTCTGGCTTGATCTTTCATGCTTTGTGTCTGATGGCTTTGATATGGGAATCTAGGATTATGTTGTGTTGAATTAATCTTGGGTCTAGTCCTGGCATATCCTCATATGATCATGCAAACACTGTGATGTTACTCTGGAGGACCTGTTTTATGTCATCATGTGACTTTTGGTCTAATAGAGAACTAACCTTGAGAGTTTTAGTCTCGCCCCTATGCGTAACCACAGAAATCTCGTTGAGTGGATCTTTAGTTACATCTCCGGCTTCCAGATCTAGCATGCGCGTCGATTGCTATGGCCAGTCTGGAGATGTTTCCGATGTGGCTATAATTGCATCATCAAGGGCTAGGTTAGTTTCTATTAATGTAAGATCAAGCTGTCTAATGATTTCACCGTGCAAGCTTGTTAAAACTAGCGGTGTAAACAACATTTCGTCCATCTGTGAATTATCCTGCAAAAGTGTCAAATGCGAGAGTAATTAGAAAGATACTAAGTTTGATGTGATAAGTGTTCAATGAATAACGTTTAGTGTAGTGTACAGGAAGTGACGTGACGTTGTTGCGTAAAGGTAACTGAATTTTAAAGTTTGCGAACAGCCTGTAATTAATGAGACCTGATTACAAGGAGATAAGATGCAGTAGTTTAGGGTCATTTCAGACCGTAATGCATGTGATATCTGGCGCAATTAATGCCTTGATCCTCGGGTTCCAGCTCATACTGACACCAACATTTGGGCAAGTCTCGCTGAAATCGGGTATCAAGTCAGTTAAATTTTGCATATAAGTAAGCAGTTTTCAGTAAGAATGGGCTGTTGGCTGTCGCGAATTCGAATTTCTAACTGGTACAAAGCGAGAGGAAGAGGAGCAGAAGATTGGAATGCGTAGTTTGCCAAGACGTGAGAGTGTGAAACTGTAAAGGTTTTGAAACCGTGACAATGGCACCTAAAGTGAAAAGGAAGAATGTGAAATTGACTAAAATCGATGAGGTGCAAGAGAATCTGCAGTGCGCTTCGCAGGCGATGGTCGAAGTGAGGGACCCTACGCCTGAACCGGTAGGCCATTCCTTGCGTACTTGTGTTGTTTTAGCAGTGTTTATTCCTGTAGCGTTGTTCACGTAAATGAGGGTTTTAGACTATGGACCTCGCGTTAAGACGAGGGCTTAATGGGGTGCGTCTATCGCCGTTGTCGGGGACAAACCTTGCACTGTTGCAAGGGTTTGGGCGATTTCGGCATGAATAGCTAAGCGTAATTTGTAGGTTTCTTGTATTTAAACATGCAAATGTGAATCTAGACGTTGATCTATTTATTGCATTTTCTGTACAGTGTTATGCTAAGACCTATCTTAATCGTCTTAGATATCGTTGGGGTTTTGTACTGCATAAACCCAATCGTTCCTAATGTCCCTCCCTCGCAAACTCGGTTGCATGGGAAGGCCATATGGTTTCGAAAGGGTGCGCTGGAGTTTTTGCAGTTTTTACTGCGTAACTACAGCGTTATTATATGGTCTAATTTGTCAGGAGATATTGTTGGTGCCATTTTGGAGCACCTGTTAGTGGGTTCCGCACAGGGAATCTTGGCTTTCTTGACAGATGGAGCCATCGATACTGGTCGTCCCCAGGACCGAGAACTTAGCACCTGAGGTTTGAGGTGCTGAGGCTGGATCTGGGAAATGGCCCAGTTTAGTTGCTACCACGCATAAAACACTTTGTTCATGGCCCGTCATGTCTCAACCTACTTCCAGAATCCACCATGCACAGTGTACTATTCAGGCTGGTAAGTAGTTTTGTTGGCTATATTGTCATTATATGTCTATTATCTGAGTTTTTGTAAAACATAAGATAAGCTTAGGTGGTATGGTACAGGTTTTTTATCCATGAGAACAGGTTGGTAGGCGATGGTGATACTTTGTCATGGATCGAAACGGTGATAAATGCGTTTACCTTGACTAGCAACATATGCGCTGGTGTGATGGGGCAGATCAGCTTCAACATTCATGAGTACCCCACCCGCTATGCTGACACTTTCGAGAATTGCCAGAATCTCTGGTGGCTACATGATGATTGGACCTTGGATCCGCCCCTTACCATTGCGGACGTGACGAGGAAACTTCCTTCATTTCCTTTGCCATTTGGACCTGGTAAAACTGCTGCATATTCTATTGTTGTGNTTACAATTTCTGGCCGCGAGGCGAATACCCTCCTTTTTTGCTACGGTGACATCAAGGATGCACAACGCTGGCTCGGCCACGCGGCGACCCCAGTTGCGGTGGTCACCAAGATACGAGAAGCGAGGCTAATGCATTTATTTTTAGCTGAGACCCCTGATGTCCCTGCCAGTGAAATGTTAACCCTGGTCAACTCCTTCAGCGAAAGGGTAGAGCGTTTTTGCACACACGTGCATCACGTACGTGTAAATTTTGACATTGATGCTCAGATCTTTGAAGACCTTTTCGGCGTCCCCTCTGACGGCCTTCCCATAGAGGAAAAGGCGAAGAGGAGTCTCTCTTTTCAGGAGTGGCTGGAGGAGTGGGTAGGGGTCAAGAAGGAGCCTAAAGGGATCCCTTATGAAAGAATCCAACTAGAAATCGCCAAGACAGTTTATCCCCTTTTTTGGGCCCGGGCTTTCCCCAAAACACTCTCACAGGGAAGGTTCTTTTCCATAGAGCAAACCTGTATTATGCGGGAGGTTATCGAAGAAGGGACCTAGTTCAACTGGACAAGCTATTTTGTTGAGGGGTTATGCACTGAGATGATCAGGCTTCGCAAGAAGCTCGAGTCTCGTTTCAACGTGCATTACGCCTTCTTCATAGCCTACCTTCGGCATTTTGCTGAATTTTTGGTCATCCAAAGGAATGGGGTCTAGGTGCAGTAAGACCGAGACCAGCTATCCAGACCTTGGATTACCCACATTTTCAACACTACGCGTGGACAGGATCCCCTAGAAGGGATTGGGGACTCTCTGTCTATAATGACCAGAGATTTGGCAGCATCTCGAATGCGAGGCCCTAACAGCGTAGGCGGGATAATGCCTACTTACACTGGTGATGCCTCACGAGGGAAATGTTTGGCGGCAGAAATTGTAGAACCTTCAGCTCAGCATAAAAGGCTTCGTTTAACCGAGGCCTCTGCGGAGCCTAGGAGTGGCACAGGTCGAACCATGGAAGTCAGAGTTCAGCGGAGTAAACCTCTGCCTGGTAAGCGTGGAAGAAATGTATTGAAAGTTGTATTACGCAATGTTTATTTAGGATATTTTGAATTGTATTAAGCGTATTATGTGATATGACCAAAGAAAGTTACGGAGTAGCTGACCCTTGAAACAGGGGCAATGATATTAAGTCGCGGGGAAGAGGCCCCAGTTTTAGAAGAAGAGGCCCCAGCTATTAGGATGAGCCACACACAGATTCTTGTGCGTGAGGAGGCCCCAGCCGTTGGGACAAGCGACGCGCAGACTCTTGTGCGTGAAGAGAGGGAGGAGGCAGAAGATGTTGACGGGCTCCCCACTGTTACTGGTAGAGGTAATGAGCGCATTGGAAACTTTGAAGAGTTCTGTTAATAATTAGAGTTTCTAACTTGATTACGCTACAGGAGAAGAGGATACGTCCACATCCGCCGCTGTGAGCAGAGCGTGGAGAAACTTTCCTGACAAGTTTGCCTTCATGGAAGGCGTTGTCAGCGATATGATTGAGTGCCTCGAGCACGTCGATCCTGAAGCTGGTACGTTGTAGCTATAATAGGTTTATTTTATTATACAATGGTAATGTGTCATATACATTGATAATGTTTGCTGTTAGGAGCTCGCCTTTGATGGGATCCAATGGAGCCCATTGATTTGGACACAGTGGAGCCTCCATTTGATGGGGCAGTCGTGCCATGCCACATTTATGAAGAGATGCGTAAATGTGCATTACGCTCGATTCGCTACTTATGGGAGAGTAAGGGTGTAAATGAAAACCTCTGGAAAAGGGTGCAAAGGTTAAAGAAGAAGAATGAGTCTCTGACCAAAGAGGTCGGGGACCTAAAGTCACGATGCGAGTTCCTATAGGCGTGGGAAACAGGTGACGAAGACTGGCGTACCATTGTTATTGACTACTCCCGTTATTGGACCGCAATCAAGAACAATGTGCAAACCAGTTGGGCGTTGGTGGAGTAGCGGATGTAGATAGAGTTGTTAGCTCAGAAGAGCCAAGACTGGAGGGATTACTACGCAAGTCTGCAAGAATGGGGGCAGAAGGAAAAGGACCACAAACATTTATATAAGCGAGAAAGTATCGCTTATCATCAACATTATCATGATTCTGCCGTTGAAGCCCAATCCTTGCAAGTCTTCCTGGACGTCATTGGGACATCCGAAGCCTTCAAGAAGTTTCAAGAGCAGGTGACTGTAAGTGCGTCCCCGGAAAGGGAGGTGACTCTCCCTGGGGGTGAGACTACTGTCCCTACTTACTTCCCTGACCTGCCTCACTGGACTAGCATGGAGAAAGGGAATGTGAAGGCTGGAGCTGCTTTGGGAGATGGAGTGTGGTCTGACCTGACTGAGGATGAAATCATGGAGCACCTATGGGCCAGCTTGGAAAAGCTTCCCTTTGCTGCGGAAGCAGGGCCATCGCGAGTAAGTTTAATCATGACTAAGTCTAAATTTTTTGAATGTGTTGTGAAGTTTTGTTTTGCTAATATGTTCTCTGTATCTAGGTACTAGAAGAGGATAGAGAAGGCGAGCCAGCTGAGGAGCAAGTACAAGAAGAGGGGCGTAGTGATGAAGAGCGTCCTCCTGTGGAGCCGGTGCAAGAGCAAGAACCTCATGAAGAGGGGATTCCTCATGCAGGAATACTTTCCAGAAGAGAAGGCCCACTAGAGGATGATTTATTAGGTCTAGAGCCAGACTTGAGAGATACTGGTGACAGTGGCATCAGAGGAGATGCGTAATTGTGGTTTACGCATGGTTTTATTGATTGGAGTCAACAATGGTTGTGTGGATGACTGAAAGACTAGCTATAAGATTTTGTGACGGTTTTAAATGTTATTTATTTTTTTATCTTTTGTGTTTTTATCTGCGAAGCATAAGCGTAGTTGTTAACGATTTTGCTTAAGTTATGTTGCGACGGAATAGAATTGCTAGTTTAAGGCCATAGCGAGCCATCACTAGTTTTAGGCCATTGCGGGCCATCATGGGAGTTTGCGTAATCTGGAAACTAGTTTTAGGCCATTGCGGGCCATGGCTAGTTTTAGGCCATTGTGGGCCCTGGCTAGTTTTAGGCCATTGCGGGCCCCTTTGCGTAATATAGAGAGTGTAATCGATGGTAATGTACATTTTTGCGTAATTGGACTAAAGTGATCAAAAGGCGTAAATAGCGTACAGAAGAGAAATGCAATAGCGTAAGGAATAGCAAGCGTAAACATTGAAAATTTCTGTAGCATAAATATGTATTAGATGAAAATGGATTGCTAAGTGTAAACAACGATAATTGGTAAAAACATAATAATGCACGTAAATGCCATTCAGTTCAACCGCTAATCCGCAATTATTTCTTAATAGCCTTTACGTTCAGTGTTGCATAAGAGCGGAGGGGTTTACAGTCTGACTCCTCCATGCCGCCATCCTGAAATGGCAGGTCGGCCCAGGCTAGACTGTCATCGTTGGTCTCGGTTTGTTGAGGGATTTGAAGATGGGTCTGATCATTCGATGTTTCTATCTCCGAACCCCGTTCTTCTTCAATGTTGTTGACAGTCCTGGGGGTGATTTCATCACTGCGTATTATGACCTCCCCTCCTGCATAGGGTAGGTGTATTTCCTGATGTATCGGTAATGAAACTGCCCTTAGCTGGGCTAACCAGGACCTCCCTAAGATCAAGTTGAACCCAGGCATCTCCTCGATGACTAGGAATGGGGCATCCGTTGGGAATTGATCTCCTACCACAAACTCGATACGCACCGTCCCCTTGACCTGAACCCTTGCTCCATTGAACAACTTTACACATGTTGTCGTTGTGGGAATGATTTGGTCGACCAGACCCAACCTATCCACGATGGGACAAGGAATGACATTTGTAGCTGCACCGTCGTCCACGTGTACCCTCCGGATCAGGTACTGACCGACTCGAATGGTGATGAACATGGGTTCAGTTGTCACCTGACCTTTCTCAGGATCATCTTTGATGGACTCATCATGAAAGGTCAGTGAGGCAGGCTTAGGTTGCTCAGCTTCAGAAGGGAACATGACAGCGTGTATCGGTTCTTCCTCCGCTGGTAAGCTTTCGTCCACAGGTATGGATGTCAGCATGCGGACCATAGCCTCATGGTGTTCTTGGGATGTCATGAGCAGGTCATAGAGGCTCAGCGTTGTATTTTTTTGTTTCAGAGCCTGTTTGACCTGCGTAAACTCGTCGAGGAGATTCCTCTCTCAGTTAGGTTGTTTATTCCCCTTGTCTTCTTCCATTCGTCCCAAGAGACGAATCTCCTGAGGTCGAATGATGTCAGTCGGGGGGTTATTCTTTTTCTCGCCGAGAGGAGGTGGCTGCATTTCTGCACCTTTATCTTGCCTCTAAGGTACAGGCGAAGGCACAGAGGCCAGGGGCCTAGGCTTAGGGAAGCCGAGCATAAAGTGGTCTTTTGTAGCATTAACACCCCCCCCCTCTCCCTTTTGTTTGTGAGGTGATGGTTGGCGGTTTTGGTTAGAGGCCTGCCCCTGCGTAAGAGGATTAGCCAGTGGTTTTGGCACCCTAGGCGTGGGTGCGGACGAGGTCGCGGCTTTGCTGTTACTACGTGGCTGAGTGGCATTCTGAGAAGGTGCCCAAATGATGAAGGGTGGCCTTGAGACACCACTGGCTGTCGATAAAAGGTTTGCCCCCCTTGGTGAGCTGGTAGGTACATGCAAAACAAAAGGTTGTTTAAGTGGTACTTTCCTCTCACTATCCGTACTCACCACATTGATTGTATAAGGTGCATTGTTTGCATTCAACGGGTTCTTATACATGTGCAATTCTTGGTTTTCCGGACGCGTCAGACTACTGCCGTCTAGTTTCAAATGATCGTCGTCGATCATGCGTTGAATGCCATCCTTCAACGCCCAGCAGTAATCTGTGTCGTGACCACACAACTGGTGGTAGTCACAGAAACAGTCTAGCCTGAAAGATTTCGGAACTGGTGGTTTGTTAGGTAAGGCTAAAGAAAGATTCTTCAGCAGTTCACAATGACATCTGTGACACTTCAAATCTTCTTCGGATACCCTTTTGGGTTGAATGTATCCTACCCCTAACAATTGTTTCAACAGCTCTGAGTGTTTTACAGGCAGGGCTGTATACTTTGAGCAATCTTTATGCTCAAAGTTTGGTTTTGGTTGGGGGGGGGGGGCCCTTCAAGGGTAGCTGTGTCTTGGTTGGTGCTACCCGCACTGGCTGTGGTCTCAGGAGGCGCCGTAGATGCCTTCTTGTTCTTGTTCTTTGTGCCCTCAGCCAGCGCAGCTACTGTCGTTGTTGTCGCTTTACTTTTGTCCTTGCCTTTGTTGTGAGCGTTCTTGTAGACGACATACACCGGGTCTTTGCTGGCCTCTGCAGCATCTTGGATGCTTCTAGTTTGGGCGAAGGCCTGATGTAAGGAGTTAGGGGAAAGATAATACAGCTTTGAATTGATAAAGTCATTGACTACTCCTTTGAAGATAGCCAATAAGTGTGGCTCTGCAATTGTCTCATGGATTTCATTCAAAGTAGCATTCCAGCGCTGTATGAACTTCTGGACTGGTTCGAGAGGATCTTGTTTCACTCCCATGAGTTGATCTAACGTGACTTCCGGCTTTAAGTTGTATTTAAAGCGAGTCACGAATTGTGTTANAACGACAGCATGGGGACCGCTGGACTAATAGGATCATCTTGGTAGAAGTCCATGATCTGTACAGTGTCTGAGCTAGCGGCCTTAAGACGCCTAACCTCTTCAGTGAGGGTTTGAATAAGTAAAAAGGCTTGGTCCAGACTTGTTGATGGAGGTGTCTGTGCAGGAGGAGCAGGGGGTTGACCTGGAAAAGCTGTGCCAGGAAGTGGAAATGGTGGGATGATTTGGTCAGTAGATGGTAGGGCGGGGATCCCTGCAGGTAGGGGGGCCTGTGAAGACCACCATCCACCAGTTTGAGAAGAGAGGTTAACCACCGCCTGCTGCGTGGGATAAGGATAGGGATATTGCAGGACCATTTACAAAATATGCGTTGCGGGTGCAACTGAGGGTTGCACACCATACACCGCAGACTGGTTATGTTGTGTTGCGGGGATGGTCCACTGACTCGCGGTAGGCTGTTGGATGGATGCCTGTGGCTGAATGACGGCGGTGATTTGTTGGGTTGGGGGGGGGGGGGGGAAGCGATAAAGTCTACATCGGGAGAGTTGTGGATATGGCCTGAGGTTGGATCTGAGGGATGAAGTGGGGCACGGTGAATGCTGGAACCATCGACGAAATGCTGAGCACACGTGGTGATGAAACCGCCCCCATGTTATTGTGGGGTATTTGCACTTGCAGCCCAGATGGTTGCATAGTGGCTTGTGGAATGAAACGGATGTGTGTCTGTGTGGTCATGGATGGATTAAGAGGGGCGACTTCTCCGTTGAGAGGGAATGATGGATTGACGTAAGTATGGAGACTAAGAGTGTGATATGAATGTTCAGACTGGGCTGCAAATTCATCATCTTCTTCCTCCCCATTCTGGGATTCCATCATAGCCCGCGTAGCCTGGCTCTTAGCCATGACCAACTGTGTTATAATTTCATGGTGATGGTATGTTAAAGGGATGATGTCATAGGATGTTGGGGTGAAATCCTGATCCCCTCGATGGATCATCTCGAAATTTTGTTTCACCTCGATTTCGGCTCAGCTAAGGGCAAGCTTCGCCTAGATCTTGACGCAGATGAAGTTGTATTCCTCAGGGATCACGACAGTGAATACTGGGTCTTTGCCCTGCAGTCTCAATGACCAACATGATGGTCCTTAAGGTCCTGCTGCACCAGAAGCTGGTCTGGTGACAATGATAGGGTTCACAGATGTGGCACCCAAATCAGCAACGACCATGGTGGTTGTGGTTGTGTAAAATGAATCCATTGGTCAAGTAGATTAATCGACAGTAAACGACTAGATCTAAAAGAAAAAACAATGGACAACGGAGATCACGGTTAGGCTTTCTACCCTGTAGGATCCCAAAGGAATCGTTAAAGTAACCGATCTATACCACATGAGTTTTCGTAAACTTCCCTAGAGGTATTACGCTTACGTTTCGGAGACGCGGGTACAGATCGCTTACAGGACTACCCGTAAAGATACAAATCGAAGCCAAGGCCCTCCTTCTAGTGCCAGTAAACTGTAACAACGGAAAATGTCGGCAGCTGGAATACCAAACAAAATCCGTATATACAGTCTTAACCACGGATCCATGCGAGGGCTATGTTGGAGAAAATGAATCCGCAGTGCCCTGAACGGTCTTGTCGATCAGACAGGGACTTACTAAATCAGTAAACCGATGGAGATTATGAATATTTCGTGGAACGATTTGATTCAACGAGTCACGAAATGAGAGAAAAACGATGTAAATAAATTGTAACGATGATAACGTTAACACGATAAAAGGAATCAGACACGAGAGAAATGCATGATTTCAAGATCTATTCTTTGACCCGAAAAATGAATATTTTGTATACCAAGTTACACTGGGGAGACCCCGATTGTCTTATGTGAAACAAACACAATGTAACAAGAAAACTGTCTAAGAAAAAGTACAGAATGGAGTCCGATCTACCTCGTAGGCCAGAGATGGGATGCAAGGAAGGTCAAGTTCTGACGTCTATCAATCAACTGCTTCTAATCAATAGAACTCACAAGCCACACTAGATGATCTCTTGATCTCTGATCTACTCCTTTTGCCTTGGGTAGTCTCTGCTCGAAACTGCCAACGATCACCAATGGAGAAAGTTGTGTCTTCGCCCAAGGACCAATCGCTTCTACTACCAATGTCCAAGAAAAATGTTTCCTGTCTCTGTTAAAAGATAGTGCTGCCAAAAGATTGCCAAAAATGCTGCTCTCTTTCTCTGTCTCTCTGTGTGTCTCCGTGTGTCTGTTTTCTTCGCCAACTGGGATATTTATAAGTTTGACAATATGTGAAGAAGGCATGGCTGTGATGACACATGTTTCAAACTTTTCAGAAGATCGTTGACTTGACCATCCTTGTGTTGAAATTCGTGACTATGCATAATACGTGCATCTGTGTATTGTGCGTATGAATGACAAATGTGGATTGGGCATGTCTTAGTTGATTTAAGACTACATTACGCTCGTACGCATTGCGTTGTGTGCAAGAGTGTAATAAAGCACAAAAGTAATGGACTCAAGTTGCTTTACGCTCGTTCACGCTGCTAAGCGTAATGAAGCATAAACAATGATTAGCTTGGCGATGAGTTACGCTGACGTACGCTGCGTTGTGTAATGAGCGTAAGGTGATCAATCTGCAAGAAGGAGAAAAAAGTTGATCTGTTGCGCTTCCTTTGGATTCTCTTTGACGTTTTCGAAGCTCATTACGCTGCCTTGCGTAATAGAGCGTAAATCTGCTTTTGGACAAAAGACTTAGCAGAATACACGAGAGATCGCATATTACGCTGCTTAGGCCTTAAGCTTCGCCAGATTCACTGAAGTGAACCGCCTTCTAACATCAGACTATGTTACGCTGAGCATCATTACGCTATGTTGTGTACGATAGCGTAAAGATGAAAAACATAGTAAGATAGGAAATCTGTAAAAGGAAACCGAAGTCTTGATGCCGCACGCCTCTTTGCCTTGCCTTGCCTTGTTCTCCTTTCTGGAATTCTGTCATGTACTTTTGTCTGAATCGTGAATCTTCGCCTGAGATCGACTCACAATTTTCATGGTGTTTTAGCAGTAACCCAGCCCTAAATAGAAGCCGTTGAACTGGATCAGAAGGTTGAGCACCAACGCCCAACCAATATCTTCATTCAGGACACATTTAGCAACATTAGAGCCAAGAAAAACATGTTTCCTATTACTTCCACAATACACTAGAATCTACAAATTCCAAGAGGCTATAGAAAGCTAACAATTATATATATATATGTATATATTCACACACAGAGTTAATATAGACAAAAATAAAAATCATAAGCATAGTAAAAGATAAATGATAAATAATGCTTTTAGTTAATTTTATGCAAATTTATAACACTTTTTCATGGTAATTTAATTGATTGTCCATAGGTTTACATAAAACTTCAGTAATTCAGGAAGAATTATGGACGATTGTGTATGGATCAATTTGAGGGTTGTTTCCATCATACAGTGGTGCCTTGAAAGTTGAAAAAGCACACTTCTCTAGCTAAAAAAACTTGTCTACCCCCTCAGAAATACATTGCTATCAGCTGCCTCCACATCTATACAGCAATCTTTGCTTCTGAAAAGAAAAAATACGTAGAAGGCAATTCGTCCTTCAGCAATGAAAATTCTAACTCTACCCCCTCAGAAATACATTGCTATCAGCTACCACCACATCTATACAACAATCTTTGCTCCTGAAAAGAAAAAATATGTAGAAGGCAATTCGTCCTTCAGCAATCAAAATTCTAACTCGATACCCTGGATGACTGATGCAACTCTACACATTGAAAAAGGCAATAATGCAGAATGTACCTTTAGCACAAACCAAGCAACCAAATATCTTACTTTAGGTGATAGGAAGAAATATGCCTTATTGTATATTCAGAGTCAACTGTAAACTCTTGAGGTCAGTTGTATGGCGGTGTTCTCAATTTCTTAATCCAATTAGCTTTTAAGTGCATGCAGATCCTCTTTAAAAATCTATATCTTGCTATATAAATCTACAGTTGGCTGAATGATGTATAGCATGAATGTTTAAAAGAATGCAATTAAAATAATTTTTGAAAAGACAAAGTTCTCTCATAGAACAAGAAATTAAAAATTGTTCATACAATGTCAACAAAAAACAAAATGTATGGAAGGGAAATCATGGTTCACATCTCATTTGATCTAATAGCTTGGAATTTGAATAAATATAATTGTACCATCCATAGCTTACATAATATTTTTTTGTAAGATGTTATAATCATACTAGATTCATCATAAGTTGTAACTGATTTTTCAAGGATTAGAGAAAGAATAAATAGCATTACAGTTAACGATGAGTTGATATGTAGCAGACAACAGTTACCACCCGAACTACATCTTGTCAAATATTCAATAGCCACAATGATTGAATAAATATCTTTAAACAATCAACAATTTTTTCTCTGAAAGTGCCATGAATGTAAAACCCAGTGTTTTATTGGTGCCTGTCTATTTCCTTTAATTTGTATATAGTTAAAGCCCATCCTATGTTGATGGCATGGTTTATTAAAGAGGATTATTATACAACTAATAAAGTCAGTGAGGCATCACTTGGTTAGAGTATGCAGCTTGTTGTTTGCAAGTCATAGGTTCGATGTAATAGGGTATGTTGATTTGACATACCATTATGTTCCGCTTAAGTTCTACAAAAGTATCATATAAGGTTGTTTGACTTTTATAGGATGCATATATAGATATAAACTCTTTCATTCATTTCATTTCACTCCACCAATTATGAATCTAGAGAAGATTTGAAACTAGTATGGTTTCATATTGTAAGAAGCAAAAATTTCCAAATAGCTTATGTTGTTGGTGTTTGAAGTAGATTAATAAGTAATCTAGGTTGGACATATTGGAGGCCAAGAAGTTGATCCTAAAGTATTTAAAGAGAACTCAAGCTTACAAGTTGCGATTTTGAGAAGGAAATCTACAAATAGCAGGTTTTGGTGATACATATTTTATTGCTAATTTGGATATTATGTGTTCTACCATGGGTTATGCATTTACCTTTGGTAGAGACGTTGTTAATTGGCTGTCCAGGTTGCAATCATTGATTACTTTATTTAACACAAAGGCTGAATATATAGCATTAACAAAAGCTTTCAAAGAGATGTGGCTTCACAGTTTTCTAAGTTCTTTGGGTGTAAAGAAAAAGAATTAACAAGTATTTTATGATAGCCAGAATGCAATCTTCTTGACCATAAAGCTACCTTATCATGTAAGGACAATACATAGTGACACAAGTTATCACTTTATGAGAACTATCATAGAACTGTAGAATGTGCAAAAGATTCACACTGAAAACAATGATACTAATAGCCTGAAAGAAACTGTGACAACACAAAAAATGTTTGTTGTAAGAAGCAACTTGGGATAGTAGAAGTGTGCATAGATTGAAGGGAAAGCAACAATACTCTTATTTTCCTAGAGGTGAACCAGATTTTTTTTCAAGAAAAAATGTTGGTGAAACCCTTTAATAATTGTTTTTAAAATGATTACTTGCAATATTTTAAAGTTACCTTTGCAATATAAGCATTGGACTGTAAAACACAATGTTACAGGGAATCTAGATGGCTCCAGAAAGATGTAGAAACAAAAATCTAAAAGGTTACAAAGGGGCAGTGAAACTTTAACAAGAAGCTATAAAGGAAGGTGTATAATCATTCCGTTTATATGCTTGTGGGGAGCCTGATGGGCTTTGATGCCTGTCGTGCCTAAAGGTTGTTTGTACCCTTAATGTGTAAGAGCTTTGCACTCATTTTACATGGTTTCTTGTTCACTTAAGAATTTTAGAAATTTTCATTGTAAATCCTGGTGTGTTTCTTCTTGCTGCTATTTTCTTTTGCTTTTGTGCTTCTGCATACCGTGAAATTTAATCCTGTAATTCTCAAGTATTCTACTCAAGCTTGTACTTAGAATTGATATCATAATCCACAATTTTGGCTAGAAAAAGTGTCTAAAAGGCCACATAAATACAAAGAGGTCCCTCCAAAGAAGAATAGGTTTTTGTTTTATTATCCAAAACCACCCAAAAATTTTGCATGTGCCAACAAAAGCTCACCAAATTACCATTTTCTCAAATTCAACTATTTTAATTTAACTCCTTTTCGCATCAGAGTATTTGTTGTTCTTTATCTAAGTTGAAAATGTTGAACTTAAATTTCAATTTTAATGTTGAATTCCACTTTTAAATCCCTGTAAGGCAGTTGGAGAAATCAATAGGTTATTGTCAATAATATTCATTTCCATCCTCTCTTTTCTTTAGCCAGTATGGTTAAATTCAATATTATTTTTAATCCTAAATATTCCTAGTTTATGTAAGTTGGCTAGCATTAATAGTTGACTGCTTATTTTACTAGGAGTAGTTAAAAGTATGGCTATAATATTATTTGAGAAAATCTGTGCCAAGTATCTTTCAATTGGATGATGTTACTATAACTCAGAGCCTCAAAACTTTAGACTCATTGATGTTCTCATGTTTTTCATGAATTCCTGCTTTATCCTTGCCAATTCAGCATTCAATGACCGGGATCGCAATCATTTTTTCCTATATATAACTGTTTCAATTTGTTCGAGTCTCATTCAAAAGATTACTTCTTTTGGATAGAAGCAGTTGTAGACAAACAGATTAAATAGGAACGCTAGCAAAACGTTTTGAGATTTCTTTTCAAAATTCTTTTAAGCAGGAAGGTTTTTTTTAATACAAATTTTGATTTAGTGCTTGAATCATGCAACACACTCAAAAAAGCTTATCTGGAACCCTAGACAAATGACTCCAAATCAGCAAAATAATAGGTAGGCAAAGATTGCAATGAAAGAGTGCACGGATGTCGGCGAAACAAACAAACAAAAAATGAAAAAGAAAACGAAAGAGATGAATCAATGAAAGATAGAGATGAATGAATGAATAAAGGGATACTTACTTGACTCTGTTAAAGTGTAAGCCCATGCGTTTGCCTCCGTCATGGTTGGGCAAAGGGTCGTAGTATCCGAGAATCTCAATGTGTTTGCCATCGCGTCGAGATCTGCTGTCGGCAGCCACAATTCTGTAGAGAGGCTTGTTTCTGCATCCGAAATGAGTCAATCGCAACCTCACCACACCCATTTTTCTTTCTTCCTTCCTTTTATTCTGCTTCTCTTTCTTCTTCTTCTTCTGCGCTTATCTCTCTTCCTGCAATTGCAACTGGTCTTGCCTCTGAGCCAGACAATGTCGCCCAAATGGACGAGCCGCAGATTTCTGCAAACCGACCTGCACTAAGTTCCAGAGTTCTAAAATTCTACCTGAGTTGTGGTAAAAGTTGTGTTTGGTGGGTATCATGGTATATAGTTATCTGGCTCTAGTTCAAAAACCTTTATTTTTATGGGTGAGCTTGTATTTTTGTGGTGAAGCATTGCTCACTTGGTTTGTGATTTGCATTTCACAAGTTTAATTCTGATACATATGCTGATTTGACACACCATTATGTTTTGTTTAAGCATATGGGTTGATTTGACACATCATTATGTTTTGTTTAAGCATATGAACTAAACAACAAGTGTACTTACTCAGAAAAATCAAACATAATAACATGTACAATAGGGACACCACTTGGAGTGACGATAAGGTGTCTCTCAAGCCCTAAACATATGCAATAGGAACTACTACGTACAGGTCTTGGCCTCGCAACCACAGGTCATAGATTTGATTCTATTTTACTATGTAGCATTGAGTTATAAACTTTTATAGATCTTGGGGTGTACCTATGTTTCACTTATTTTGGGTTCAAACACCCCCATAAACATATGCAATAGGGACTACTACTTGGAGTGATGATAAGATGCTTGTTTATCAAGTAGTAAGACTTGGTTCAAGCCTAAGTGTAATCACCCAAAAGAGGTTAAGCTCTCAACATCTACTGCCCTTAACATAATAATATGTGTAATAAGTGTAACCAAGAAATATAAAATAGAGTTCCATCTGTAATAGTTGAGTTTCATTTTGTGTTTTACTATATTGAACTTAAATATAATTTCATTCATTGAGATTTTAGGAAAGTTTCATGTTCGCTATATGTCTATGGTACATCTAATTAGCTAGTTTTAATTTGAACAACCCTTTTATAATGCCTAAAAAATTTGGTTGCTGGAAAATCAAAAATTTTAGGCGAAATAGCCTAACCTTGGATCCCAAGGGTCTTCAAAAAAGAGGATCCAAGGTGTCCTAGATGGTCTTGTTGATCACCCAGGGACTTAGAGAGTGTAAAAGAGGTAAACAATTTAAATGAAAATGCAGATATAACTTACATAAAAGCACAGAAATTAAATGTGGAATGAACTAGCACAACAAATGAATTAAAAAATTTATTGAAATAATGAAAATATTCCAATGTATGAAGTTTAAAGTCTACAAGTTGTGTGCCCAAATGCACAAAAGAGTTGCTTGGATGAAGCTTGAAGCCTATTAAAGCCGACAGGTTGTGTGCTGCAATCAACTTTACTATCCAAGTACTTCCCAACTTTAGGTGTCAAAACTCCTTGTAGGTTTGTAGCTTAGATCTTCAGCGTTGGTCACCAAGGTGATAAAGTTTTTGCAACGTTAGTTGCCAAGGGGGGTAAGGTATTTGCAACGTTGGTTTCCAAGGGAGGTGATGAACAGCAAGGTATCCCTACGCCCAACTATATGAATCACAGGCGTTCATGTGCGATCCGGTCAAATTTCGCAGACTATAATTAGTAAGTACGCTAGAGCTAAATAGTGCATGTGTGTTGTTTGTTTGTTGTCTTCCCAGTCCCACTTATGGTTAAGTGTGATTGAGGTGTAAGATTTTTATTATTTTGTGTTTTTATCAAATTATTTGCCTAGAACAAGAATGAAAGTAAGTGATTAAATGCTAAGTAAACTATGGTCTAATCTAGCCTAACACAAGTAACCATTCCCACTTCTTGGACACATCCAATGCTAGTCGTTTCTGAGCTACCAAATGTCACACATATGTTCGAAGGGGTTGTGCTTGTGTATTTTAATGATTTGCTTGATTGATCAAAATTAATTACTACATTAATAACATTAATGTAAATTACATGAAATTACAATATATAAATGCATAAGAAAGAAAGTCTCAAATGCTGCAAGGAATGGATCAAAGAGTTTGTCTTTATTGTCAACACAATGGTGTGCTTAGGTACATCAATGCTTGAATAAAGATCCATTCACACTTAGATCTCCTAATGCGGGCACTTGGAAAATATTCTAACTTTCAAATAGACAAACTACAAGAGTTTCACTACTTGACTACCAAAAACTTACTTCCAATTGTGTGCCTGGGTGCTCTATTTATAGACCCAGAAGTAACCCTGCAATATCGAATGTATGATATCGCATCTTAGGCCATGATATCGCGTACTCGATATCGTGTACCTGATATCGCGGCCACCCCGATATCAGAGTATTGAAAAACACAATTTATCATACCCCCATGACTGAATGAAAAATCATCCTCGAGTACAAAAGAAGAGGAACAAGTCTTTTACAAAATATATTAGGGGTTATGGACTTATTTGACTGACATGCAAAGTGACATAGAGAAAACAGATAAATACAAAAGTGCCTGAGCATACAATATTACAGTTGTGTACAAAATTGGGTGTTCATGATAATAGGAAAGAACACCAACAGATCCAAAGGACATCCAACCCCTCTTAGCAATAGAAGAATGAGGGAGAGGTAGAAGAGATCCAACAGTTATGAAAAATCTCCCACGAGTGATATGGTTGCATCCTCCTTGGTGAAGATACTCATGCTTCCATTCCACACTTCCCATTTCAATCACAACAAAACCAAAGATTAGTATATATAGTGCAATAGATAATAGTTGAATACCTTTTCTCATCGATGATTTTATCTAGCTAGGTTATGATTGTGATAGACTGGTTGCTTGATGTTGTTAGTGGAAAGACTGACAAATGGGTTAAGTAAGAGAAGCAATCCATACAATTTAGAAAAAGCTTAACACAAGGAATACTAGAAAGAGGATATTCACAACAAGAAAAAGGAGTTCATTACAAATAGTTATGAAGGTGCATACAATTGGATGACATGGATGGGGTAAATAAAAAGAATTTGATTGTAACAATGTCTAAGGGTAAAGAACTTAACTTAACCAAACCAAAAGATATGCAAGTAGATCCTCCCCAAAGCAGGCACATGCCTTTTATGCCCTTGCAAGAATTCAAACCAAGGAGTTCGTCATGGATGATTAATGGTTATAGAAAGTTAAGTAGAAAAACCCACAAGTAATTGAATAAGAAACTCGATGCATCTAACCAAAACATTGAATCAAAACATGAAACCAACAGTGAGGTGAGGCATGAAAAGCATAGATGGATGATAGAGAGAGTGGAATGGAGTTCCTAATTATGGTCACATGCAATCTCTTATGGAGTTTTATGATTAAATGACTTGGTAGGATCCATCCTTAGTCTAGATCAAGACCAATCACTTTCAGTGACTTCGCATCGACATTCTAAGGTTATTCCATCCCCTGAGACACAAGAATGCTCCCATAAAACAACCACTGTTTCAAATTGGAGTAAAGGTAGGAAGTAAGAAAGGGCCTTAGTTAGAGGAAATAAGACAAGTCTCATAACTACTGCTTGTAGCCCTTTTATTTAGTCTAAGGGGTGTGCTTTGAATTCCCATGTTTTTTTTGAATGGGAACCACACCATGCAAAGACCCATGCATTTTTCACATTTATTTTGTCCAAGGGATGTGCTTTGAATCCTCATCTGTGTATTCTTTTTTTTTTGTGATGAGGACCACACCATGCAAGGACTTATTTGACTTCCTATTATGAAATGACACAGAATGGTGAGAAGCTTACGATAACACTCTTGCACACAGGAAAATAGAAAAACACAAAGAATACTACATCCCTTTGAAGCTACACCCTGTCCAAGCCTTTGATTTCTTCCCAATTCTAGAAACTACACAAGTCACCAATTTATTAAAGTTGCATTAATGAAGAAGAGACTACACGCTTCCAAAACCAAGAAAAACCATAGAGTATGTGGATGGATGGATGATATGGACTCACTACCTATTACATGAAAAGAAACCATGTCCCAATTGTTAGTGACGACATTTAAAGTCAAAAACCAGACATCAACAATCAAATTACAAATGAAGCATACCACCATCAAGTAGTGTATTACCATTGTACCTATCACCTTATTAGCAAAAAAAGTAGAAAAACACATCAAACACCAGTAAACATAACCATAAAAGAAAGTAAAAGAGTAGAAAATAGATATTAAATATATTAACAATGGTGTAAAAAAAAACTAAGAGAAGATCAATAACCTTAAAAATACAAATATGTAAAACAAAGATGTAAAAAAAAGAAGATGAAAACAAAAATTTGTAAAATCAAAAAATGTGTAAAACAAAAAAGGTCAAAAGACTGAGGAGACACAAGAGGTGTTAATATGGGTGGCCATCTCCCCCATGACTAAGTTTGAAGGGAGAGATCTGGAAGATTGAGCGTGGTTGTCCATTTGACGCAATGTTTGTTGTGTTGGTTGGCTTGGGCTCATGGAAAGGTTTTATTTATTGAATGTTGACTAGTTGTTTCTTGTCTGGGCTGTCAAGTTTGTAGATGATCATGGCCCTAGATGGAAAAAGCTCATCAATAATGTAAGGTCCTTCCCATAATGTTTGAAATTATTTCGTTGGGGTACATGTGCAGGATTCCAATAGAGAACCTTGTCTCCTAGTTGAAACTTGACTTTTCTTATTTTAAGGTCATGGTGTTTCTTGTTGAATGCCTTATGCATTTTGTTGGATGACAAGGCCATTAACCGATTTTCATCTAGCAAGTTAAGGTTCATCAATTGTTCTTTCTATGCTAGACTTAGATTTAGGTTAAGGTCATAGGCTGTAGAGAGTGTACAGAGTTCAAATTGGATGGGCAATATTGGTAGTTTTCCGTACACAAGCTCATAGGGAGAATAACCTATGGAAAGCTTTCATGTAGAGTGATAGGCCCAAAGGGCATCATTTAATTTAGTGTTCCAATCCCTTCGGTATTTACTAATGGTACATGTTAGGATTTTTGTAATCTCCTGATTAGTGACCTTAGCTTGACCATTGGCTTGGGGGTGATATGGTGTTCAACTCCCAAGCACTGCATCAGTTTCCAAAAAGTGGCACCTGTAAAATGAGTTCCATTATTAGAAATTAACGCATGAGGTACACCAAACTTGTTTACGATGTTTTTTTATACAAATTGAGCAATGGTTGTGGATGTATAGTCAATGATGGCTGCTGCTTCTACCCACTTGGTACAATAGTCAACTGCAACTATTATATATGTTTTTCCATTTGATAAAGGTGCGATGGAACCCATAAAGTCAATGCACCAAATATTGAATGGCTCGAGAAATTGTATCTATTGTTGTGGTCCCTCCATTCGAGTTGTTGTTCAACCATCCCTTTGGCAATGATCACAAGCACAGACAAATTGATGTGCATCCTTGAAGATTGTTGGCCAATAATACCCTACCATGAGGATTTTTATGGTCGTGTGTCTCCTAGCATAATGGCCTTGTGTCTCCTAGCATAATGGCCTCCACAAGGACCTTCGTGAGCATCCTGGAGAATGCGTAATCGATTTGTATCATGAACACACCAACGTACTAGGCCATCGAAATAGACTTTGTAAAGGTTTCCATTAATCTCCATAAAATGCTTGACCCGATGAAGAAACTGTTGTTTTTTTCTAGTGTCCAGCCCTTGTGGCAATTCTTGCTTGAGTAGATAAGTGAGGATGGTGTTATACCATTTTGGTTCATCAAGCATTTGTGTATTAATAGCTCCTACAAGGAGAGATGTGTCAAGGAATTGGTAAGATAAAGGACTATCTTTCTCCTTATCATCCCATCTTAGTCGTGATAAGTGATCCACGACCACATTCTCCACACCTTTATGATCTACCATCGTGAGATCAAATTTCTACAAAATCATGAGCCACCATATGACATGGGGGCTCACCATTGGATTGTTCATTAGAAATCTCATGGTGTTATGATCTGTGTGCACAACCACTTTGTAGCCAAGCATATACTACCTGAACTTCTCTAAGGCGAACACCACTGCCATTAACCCTTTTTCTATGGTGGTGTAGTTCAGTTGTGCACTTGCAATGCTCTACCTTGTATAGTGAATGTAATATGGATGTTTTTGATCATCCATCTGTGTAAGCACTACCCCAAAAGCATAATTTGATGCATCGGTCATCACATGAAATGGTCTGAACCAATCTGGTGCTTGAAGAATGGGGGTTTCATCAAGCTTTTGCTTTACTTGATGAAATGCTATTTCACATGCAGAGGTCCAGATGAATGATGCATCCTTCTTTGTCAATTCTACCAACGGCTTGGTGATTTTGGAAAAATTCTTGATGAAGCACCGGTAGTAGCCAGTATGACCAAGGATTGATCGCACTTCTTTGACTATGCTAGGTTGGCAAGTTATTCCTTAGATGACCCTAATTTTTTTAGGGTCCACCTCGATTCCTGCTTTTGAAATATGATGCCCCAAGACTATGCCTTCCTAGACCATAAGATGGCTCTTTTGCCAATTGAGCCAAAGGTTTGTTTCAACACATCTCTTCAACACCTACTCAAGACAGTCTAGGGCTTACTCAAACGTAGCTCCATAAGTAGAAAAATCATCCATAAATACTTCTACCCTGCTACCAATCTATTGTTGGAAAATGCTTAGAACTAATCATTGAAATGTGGTTGGAGCATTACATAGACCAAATGGAATTTGACGATAAGCAAAAGTCCCCTAAGGACTTGTGAAAGTTGTCTGTGTCTGGTCTTCTAGTGCAATCTAGATTTGTTTATAGCCACTATAACCATCCAAAACGCTGTAATAACTGTGCCCCGAAATGGTGTCCAACACTTGGTCAAGGAAAGGCAACAGAAAATGATCCTTGAAAGTTGCCATGTTGAGCAGTTGAAAGTCAATGCACACCCACCATTTGCCTCCCTTCTTAGGTACAATCAGAAGTGGACTTACCCACTCACTATCTGCGATAAGGTAGATGAATCCCACTTTGAGGAGTTGTTCAATCTCCTCTTTGACAATCTACTTTAACTTGGGATTTAAATGTCGCTGCGGCTGTTGTTTTGGCTTGATAATGGGGTCAATGTATATTCAGTGCTGACATATTCTTACATCTCTCCTAGTGAGTTTGAAATATGACTAGGTGAAGGCTGCTAACCATTTTCCCACAACTTTTATCAACTTTCTCTTCTATTCAGTAGCAAGCTTGGCGTTAATGATAACCATAGGGGTCTGGTTGTCAGTAAGGGCATTGCTACCTTGGTGGTGGTAATGCCCACAACTATGGTTGTTGCCACTGCTAGTATAATTCATAAGTTTGCGGTGGAGTTCCACTTGCATAATACTGCTATGGTTGGTGGAACTATCGAGAATTGCCTTGTGGATAAGACAATCTTTTGGGCATTTTCCTTTGTGCAAGTTGTGGATGCAAGGTATACACCCTAGATTCCTGCAAGTGTGATACAATTGGACAACATACCTTAGGATGTTCATACTGGCAGATGTCACATATGCCATCATCATTTGAATCGCTATCTGTAGCCATCTCTATTACAACCATTTTACCTTTACCTTAGATATGGCACATTAAGCTTCCTTACGTCTCCAACTTTCACGCTTACCACTTTGCTTCTTGGACTCTTTAGCAATTTTTAAAACAGCTTGAAACCTATTGTCCATGGAGTCCCATAATTGATCAACCTTAGCTATGATTTTTTATTGCAATTTATGGAATGGAAAGATTTTCTAATTAACCACCTCATCTCTAGCGAATTCATCCTCATTGTCACAAAATCGAACCCCCTTTTTCTAAACAGAAGGGTCCTTGTTGTATTCTTCTGCACTTTCACGTTTTCTTAGTTCTCCCTCTTCCTTGGCTACCTACTCAATTAATTTTTGAATTCGATGGGTGCTTAACTCTATCAATCTCCCTTGGGCATAAACACCAAGGGTTTTCCTGGTTTTAGATTGTAACCTGTCTATGATATGGTAAAGATGATCAAGATGAGAGTATCCATGGCTGAGACACCTATACAACAAAGAGTAGTGTCGGCCAATAGTAGCATCTAAGGGCTTATGATTTCCTTACTTCTACCCTTGAATTTTTTTCTTAAATTGGATACTTAGAAGTATGTTTGATATTTGTCATTAAATAATTCCAACATTGTACTCCACCACCTAATTGATTCTGGTTCAAAGGATCGATACCAATTTTTTGCATCCTTTATAAGTGTAATAATTTTAGCTTTTGCCATTCATTCTCAATATTTTGCAAGGCACATGCATCTTGAAAGGCTTGAAGATGATTTTGCAGATCAGCATCATATCCTTCCTTGAACCAAGGGATGTTGTTCATATCCAGCCTCTTTATTCTGCTGTTCTTCACATGCCTTGTTGGAATCTTCATAGCCTCTACAATATTTAACATGCCCTAAGTAGCAAGTAGAGCTTTATCAAGGCCATGATGGTGGTGCCTAAAATGTTCTCTACTAGCCCTTCTTTCTTGATGGTGGGCCTCTCTGGATTGCCCATGTCTTTGATCACAACTGTCTCGATGGTCCCTTTTGTTGTTCTAGTCTTGTTGGTCACCTCCATCATGGTTATTTCTTCTGCATTCACAATCTAAACTAGATGAAGAAGATGACAATGATGATGAAGGGGAAGAAGAAGAGGAACTTGCTCAACACTGATGCCTATCACCCTTCCTTTGATGCTCATGACCACGATCACGATCATGATCTCCTTTATCCCCCTTTTCTTGACTTGCTTCTCTGGACCCATTTTTGCCATTGGATCCGTTTTAACAAAAACCTAGATTATGGATTGTGGATTGTACATTCTGGTTGAGGGCTCCCTAAACAAAGTCAAAGAGAGTATAATCACTAAAGAAATGGTCGCCTTTATCAATTGGTCCAAGTAGAGGTGGAAAGATACTTAGCCCCTTGCCCTTCATAAGCTTGTGTTGGTGCTCCAGTTGATGATCCCTTAATCTTTGCATTTCAGTGGGATGATAATCCCTTGAGTTGGGATCTCACATCTCATATTCTCTATGGAGATGTTGAAGCCTGTGTCGTGTGAACATTAGCTAGAGCATTGCTGGAAGAGATCGGTCAGGTGGCAACACAATGTTGCCTTTGATATTGCGCCATTGCATCAGTTCATCTTGATGCAAGATGAAGGTAAAGTCTAGTACATACTCATTGGGATGAGCATATACCACTCGGTATTTTTGAGGCACCTAAACTACCCTAGGTAGAGATGGGCTCCTATGAGAAGAAGACATTTGGTGTTAATAAATTTGTAAATAGTGTGCAGTTAAGGTTTAATCTAATGATAATAATTTTTTTTCATAGGATTTGACTCTTAGGGTTCGAACAACAAGGTTACTAAGTTTCACTGGGTTTAGATAACGCACAAAGAACTATAGTCCCCGGCAATGGCGCTAATGATGAGCGGCAAGGTACCCCTATGTCCAACCATATGAATCACAAGTGTTCATGTGCGATCCAGTTGAATTTCGCAGACTAAGTGCCTACACGCCTCATGGAACACTTAAGGTTAACCATTCGTTGTCTTCCCAGACTTACTTGTAGTTGTCACGGTGTATGGTTAAGTAAGTCTGAGGTATATAATTTTTATGGTCTTTTATGTTTTATATCTTCTATGCTATTGAGGCGAAGGGTTGAGAAACTAATTGCTAACTCTAACTAATGGACTAAGTCTAATTTAACCTAGCGTCAGCATCCATTCCCACTTACTGTACACACCCTGAATAGATGCAACCGCGGCTACCAAATGCTAATCGTTGCTAGGATCACCATGCGTAATGCACATGCTCAAAGTGGTCGTACTGAGGCACTTAACTAGGAGGAAAGGGTTGAGAAAGCCAATCTAGCCTAAGTGTGATGAGTAGCCGATTCCTTGATTATCCACNTGCCGTACACAACTTGTGTTCAAGTAAAATGTTGCTCGAATAAAGATCCGTTCACTTTAGGACTCCTACTGCGGGCACATGGAAAATATTCTATCTCTGGAGTGATCAATCTGCTAGAGTTTCCCTACTGTCTAGCCTTGGATGAGAAAATAAGGGAGAGTTGCCTCTTATTTATAGATATGATGGCACACCGCGATTTCGCGTACGGGATATCGTAGGGGAAGACACGATATCGCGACAGTCGTGATATCGTGGCCTATGTGATATCGCATCTCATCATACCCCCATGACTGAATGAAAACTTGTCCTTGAGTTCCTTACAAAATATTGGAAAGGTATGGGATTATTGACTGAATGGAACTAATGGGATGATATGTGAACGGATCATCATTACAAGACTTGAAAAAACTGGTGTTCATGACAACAAGGGTGAATACCTTGTTACATTGACATCAGGCCTCATTTGGTAGCTTGAGAGAAAGAGAGAGAGAAAGAAGTGTTGCTGCTGCTAATGCCAAGATTGCGCATTTCGTTGTCCATCCATAAGCATGCTATCGATCTTGCCCCTCGCATAGCTACTTCAGTAGTGCTCCATTCCAAGTGTACGCTCCAGATCTAATCCGTTGTTGCATGATTGCCATATGTACACACAACACAATCTTATATTAGCAAGGGTAAATGAATCATCATGTAATTAATACCTTGCTTCGGTGTAAGTCCATTAGCTAGGTTGTGGTATGGCTGATTGCGGATCTAGAGATATAATATTAATGACTACCGAAGGTGTAGGGGTTAGGAAAAAATCGAAAAAAATGGCCCCATACCCCCATGACTAATTGCGAACCTTCGATAGCATTAGAATGGAGAAAGAAAAGGAGTAAGAAAGATAGATAAAAAGAGACAATGATAACGTCGATAAAGTGGATGTCAAGATGGAAATGAACAAAATAAAAATTAATTGCACAAATGTTAGGGGAAAGAATTTAACTGGTGCACCAAAGAGGAATGTCAGTGGGTCCTCCCCAAAGCAGGCTCATGCCCTTAATGCCCTGACAAACCCACATTCAAAGAGTCTGTGGGCTCTGGGAATGTCATTTGGAACAATAGTTAAAGTCTTAACCACAAGAATTTACCAAAAAGAAAATAATGCG
The DNA here is from genome assembly GCA_015680685.1 of Gnetum montanum. Classification (NCBI taxonomy): domain Eukaryota; kingdom Viridiplantae; phylum Streptophyta; class Gnetopsida; order Gnetales; family Gnetaceae; genus Gnetum; species Gnetum montanum. The sequence continues at coordinate 116,666 of MNCI01028846.1, read as the reverse complement.
TCAACCAAAATATATACACTAATGATACAACCGACAATGAGGTGAAGAATGGAGAGAAGGGTGGATAGAAGAGAAAGGAATGGAATCCTAAGAACAAGGTGGTGTCCAACCCCTTGTGGATTTCATGATTAATGTGATTTACCAAGTCTCATTCCAAATCTGGCCTCAAACCATCCACATCTAGTGACTTCGCATGAATGCATTTGGCCAAACCATCCACTCAGATAACAAGAATGCCTTCCCCAAGAGTCACCACCATTTCAACGAAACAAAGGAGAGAATGGGAAGCGAGAAGGGCCTTAGTTAGAGGGAACACTTTTGGTTCCATAACCAGTGCTTATAGCCCAAGTTTATTTTGTCTAAGGGGTTTGCTTTGAATTCTCACTTTTTTTTTAATTCTTGTGTTTTGTGTTTTTGTGTGTGAGAACCACACCATGCAAAGACTTTGTTATTTTTATTGCTTAGCTTCCTGATGATTGGGTAATGTCGAAATGGTAAGAAAACTCAAGAAAAAAAACATCTAAGCACCCAAGAGAACAGCCAATACAAATGCATCAAGTTCCCTTGAAGTCACACCCTTTTCAAACCTTGAGTCCTTCCTTAGTTTGAGAAATACCCAGTTATCGATTCATTAAAGTTCTTATTAGAAAGGAGACTGTACATTTCCATGCTGAGAGAGACCATAGAAACTGGTGGATGGATGGATGAAGTGATCTCATTGCCTACCATATCAAAAGAAACATACCTTAGTATCAACATCGTGACTTAAAGGTAAAAACCAAGCATTAGCAATCAACATGAAAACAGTTCATACCATCATGCAGAACACTTATTAGGTGACAAACTTATAGGGTGGATAACACACACACACACATAAAAAATGGAAAAGTATAACGATGTTGTAAAACAAAAATAAGAAAAGTTAAAGAAATTTGTAAAACAAAAATAAGAAAAGTTAAAGAAATTTGGAAGACAAAAACGTGTAAGACAAAAATGTGTAAAACAAAAATGTGTAAAAATAAAACGTGTAAAACAAAAACTTAAAATAACTTAGGGCCCCAAATGGTTAGCATAGGTGGCCATCTCCCGCATGACTGAGTGGAAAGGGAGAGATCCAAAATAATGAGTGCCTGTTGGAATTTCTTAGAAGTGTCCAACTTCTCCCAATTGATGTTCTTAGATTAAGGGGTGGAAGTTGGCAACGCCCATATTCTAACGTGTCTATGCCTTCGTTGTTGGCATGGGTTGTTTCCTCAGTTCGTTCCATGCATATTGGTTTGCTCCTTCGAGTAGTTGTCAACCACGGGGTATCTACTACTTGTTGTGTGGTTGCTACATAAAGGCATCTTTATTTGAAAGTTTCAAGGACACACCTGTTACATGGAGGCATTTCCTCCATGTCATCACTCGATGAATTACTATATGTGATGCATGGAACTTTCCTCTTCTCGATATTTCCATAAATGTTTATCTTAGAAATTTCCAAGGAAAGATCATGAATGCCTAGGCATGCATCTACTGTGCTCAGCCATGCCCTTCCCAGTATAATTGGGAAGTCCCCTTTGTCATTGTTAACTTCAATCACCAGGAAATCAGCTGGGTAAGACCAACCACACACAGTGGTAATAATGTCCTCCACCAATCCCAAGGAAATGGTGATGGACTAGTCTGCCAGCTCTAGTTGAATGTTGCTCTTCTTAAGTTGGGGCAGGTTCCAAGCGTGATACATTTCCCGTGATATTAAATTGACTTTGGAACCTGAGTCAAGAAAAGCCCTATGTGGTTTATTTTCGGCGATCTGGAGATAGATTAAGGGACTCCCAGGGTCAGTTAGTTTCCTGGGAAGGTGGCCTACCTTAATCCAGTCAGTTGCGATATGCGTTAACATAGCCGTATGCGTTAAGCTTTGTTGGACTGAAGGGAGCACCGAAGCCTTAATTGTTGGAGAGGCATGCCTAGTCTCAACCGCTTGTTGTTGTGAGAGCTTGTCTGGGCTTCTAGTTTTGAAGAAAGATCTTCTCTTTTTATAGTTGTCAGAATCAGCAGCGGGTTGAATGTTTACTGCTCTCGTAGCGTGGCGTTGCTGTGGTTGAGTGGGGAGTTCCCCTTGCATTGTTGGAG
>MNCI01028846.1:78556-105738 GCA_015680685.1 Gnetum montanum | reverse complement strand
GAAAATTAGGAGTAGATTTGCGGAGTTGTGCTCAAATGTTTTTACAAAATTTTATTTGTTACAAGTAGGTATTATAAGGACCGCATAGACTAGGCAGTTGAACAAAATAGGAAACTTTCAACAACTCACAGTACTTGGCAAATTTTAAAGTAAGTCATTTGTAGTTTACACACAACGCAATTGTTACATTTCACACAACCGCACGTCGTAATAGCACACACACATACTCACATTAACTACTGAGTTTATTTGGAGGTATCTGGGCCTTGGTGTTGCCAGAGACCAGCAGGCACCTAAATCTTGTTCGAGGACACTTGTTGGCGGTCACGTCCCAAATGGTCGCCAACAGAATGGATTTCCTTGATCTCATAACAAACTTATTAGTTCTCATAGCTTCACTCTTAAGGACATGAGGTACAAATTCACTAAGCTCAAAGAATTTAACATCATATTCAAGTACAACTATGCTATCCTGGGATAGTTTGTAAAATTCTTTTTCTTTAGCTTGTATGTAGCCATTTGAGATGAAACATTCTTTGAAAAATCTAAGAATGTCATCCCACTTAATCTCATCATTTTTCCATACATGGGATTTATCTTCTACTACCCATCATTTTTAAGTGGTGTCTGAAAGCTGATAGGTTACATGGTGAGTTTTCCCCTCAAATGAATATCTAATAACGTAAAAAGTTTTTCTCTACACCTCTTATCCATTCCAACATCTTAGTTGAATTCTCTAATCCATGGAAAGTAGGGTGACCCAACAATTGAAATTTTTCCATTAAGTTTTTTTCTTTTCCTTTTCCTTTTCGGTTAGACTATTTGTTGTTTTTCTCATTTCACTATTCTATCTTTGAAGAAAGAGAAAAAAATTGTGTTTGTTTGAGAAACTTCCCTAGTACTAGATTCTTCAAGTCTTGAGGTATCATGGGTTCCCCTATAAGCCATTTGAAAAGGTCCACAAGTCCTATGTTAGGGAATCTAAGCTTTCATACCAACTTGTAACACCCTATTTACCAAGCTTAAGCAAATGAAACATTACTTAGGATAAAAAGCGTGAAGTAATCCAAAATTAAATGATGCTTATTAAAAACAAAAGTGGATGCTAAAAAAATGATTAGACAAAGTAATAGATATCCTTAGAAAAATATATACATAGACAAAAAAATTAAAAACATTAGAATAACTAATAGCTCATTGCAAGTAAACCTACCTTGTATACTAGCACAACATAGCAAAATCAAAACCTATTGGTTGTAAGAAAATTCATATAAATCATAATTGATAATTTCTAGTAAAAACACATAGCCAATATTCAAGCATGGTATGTTGTAAGCTAGTTGCCAAAAAAATCTAGAACATCATCGAATAACTATAGGCATAGTGAAAACATAATTTAAAATTTTATCATTCTCCAAACATAAGTTAAACTTGTTGAAATGTAAATAATAACCTACACCAACCAAAGGGTGCTAAATCACTGAAACAAAGTACATGAGGCACTAACTAAAGAATGCTAAAAATGCTAATTCCAAAAGGTAGCTTCACACATGTCATAACAACTCCATAAACCATAATAGAAATGCACAATAGTAACATGGTAAAATCTATTATAGTATTAGCAAATAGGCCCCATCATCATTAGGAACATTCTCATAATTATCATTCACACCTATTCATAAAGTAAAATAAGAAGGTAGTTAGTACAAAGGCACTAAATAAGGAAAATATACAAAAATCCCTTACTCGACTCAAAATACAAAGATCATGAATCAGATAGCTATATAACATAAGGAGAAAATTATATCCTACATCAAAATCATGTTAGTATCACAAAGTCACCTCTCTTTACAAGGTTCATATCCCAACAATCATCACGATCATATCCTACCACCGAACCAACTACAACACGATGTCAACATGCCACAAAAATAATGATAGTTATAAGTAACAAGTGACATTATCAAAATTGTGATTTTGAAATCTTTCATTGTAGAAATCCATACCTTGCTAGATATATCCTCTTAAATACCATAGCATTGTCATGCTCTCTCTCCAAGGAGATTTACTTTCCCAAAATGCAAGGGTGTTACCTCATCCACCATAAAGAAAGCTTCTTAGAACAAAAGGTGTTGTCATGCCCTTGTAAGGAAGATTATGCCCATAATATAAGGATATAATCATCCAACACACAATGGAAGAGAAGATAAAGATAGAAATAAGCACACAAGAATGATCCAAAAGATAGTCCAAAAGGAAAAAGTAATAAGTTACTCACAAAAAGGCTCAATCACAATGTTAGACAATCCAAACTAAGAGAAATGAGTCAACATATCTCAAAACAACAAAATCGACAATAAGAATGAATTTTGATATGAAATGAGGGTTTTTTAAGAGACCACAATCAAACCACAACTAGACTACAATCTAAAATGTATGCAAAATTTCAAAATGAAACTAACCATAACCAAACCACAAGTTGATGAGGTTTACCATGACCTAAGCATGACTTGTAGTCTACCCTTTTTTCTTCCCATGACTTAACTACAATCCATAGTTTCAAGGAATAAACTCAACATGACCTAGCCACAACCTATGGTTAATGGTTCAAGCTCATTATTATGTAAAATTTGGAAACATCCTAATAACAACAGAAAACATTGTATATGGAGTCAAAAATAGAGCAATAGAATTACCATAAAATTGATGCAAGAATGTCCAAGAAGATAAGAAATTCAAAATAATACAAAAACCCTCCAAATCTTGGCAATTAAGATAAGATCCAAGATTAACAATTCAAAAATCCTCCAACTCCATGAATGAGTGGAAGTAAGATAAGATCTAGAATTATCATAGAAACCCTTCCAAGTGATGAAAGCATATAGATTCTTTATGTAAGAAAAGCATTGAGATTCATTATGTGTAATTAGAATCATTAAAGAAACATCATGCATAGGATAAAGTGTAAGTAATTTCATGGATGAGCAAGAATCCCATAAAATTTATGATCTTAATCTATCATGAATGTAGGAAAAAAATCATCTTGTGTAATAAATCAAGAAACATCAAATTTCATATATAAGACCTAGAATGCATGACAATTACTAACTAGATTTGTAAGAGAAACCAATATATCTTCCCTACCTCTTAATAGATAAATCTTTGAACAATGGATATGTTACCGAATAGGTCAAAAGGTTCTCGCTACATAAAGTGCCTATTCGAATACAACTTGATAAGCATTAGATCTAGGTGAGAATCTAAAAAATCAAAGATATCTAAACACTTTTTACCATGGATGATGAATCACCTAAGGTACTAATGTAGTCTCCTCTTCTCATTGTTCTACGAAATATCATCAATGATTGAATGTCAAGGGAATTCAAGGATGGAGAGGCTTATAAATACTTCTAAATCTTACTTACCTCTATGATGAGCCATGAGAACCCCCTATGCCCAACCACATGAATCACAAGTGTTCATGCATGATCTAGTTAAATTCTATGGATGGGACTAGTTGTGGCATCTAGATCATTATGCCTTGATCGTAATTCATTGTCTTCCCACTTGGACTAGTGGTAGCTTTGTCACGTATGGTTTAGTCCAAAATGAGGCATATGATTGTTGATGTTATTTTGACCTTATGCTACTCCTAATAATAGTAGAGAAATTAATTATTTAATCTAATTAACAATAGAAAGATAAATGCTAAACTAGTCTATGGATGATGAGTGTTCGTTTCTAGCTTGTTGTACATGCCCTAAACCCACGTATCCACTACTAGGATTACCAAGCACTATGCTACTGGGTGAATCAAGCAATAACATTGTTGGGATTATCAAGTAAATACATGTTTATGCTCAAAATTGGTCGCACTCATTCCACCAATTGATTAACTTACATGAAATGTAGATATTAACTAAGTACATGAAAAGTAAATTGTGTGGAAAGTAAATCTAATTTAAGTCAAAGTGCTACAATGAATAATAATCAATTTTGATCTTACTGTGATTCATAGAATATGTCTAGGTACATTGCCACTCAAATAAGACATCATAAAACTAACTTAAATCCACATTATGGGCACTCACTAACTATTCTTTAGAACTACATAATAAAACTACAAAAGTCTACCTAAGATTGGAATAAAAAGTTATTCGGATTGTGCCCTCAAGTGTTGTATATATAGGTAGGCATGCACCCCACGATATCGGATATTCGATAACGTAGCATGAGATCCGATATTAGGGCCTAAGCAAAATACGATTCATCATATCCCCACAACTAAATAAAAACTCATCCTTGAGTGAACAAAAGAAGAAACAAGTTCTTTACAAAATATTAGGAAGGTATGGGATTATTAATTGACTCTAACTACTAACTAACTCTTATTACTACATTATGAAATTTTATTTGAGTGAATGTAGTTAAAATGACAAAGTGACAAAAAGACTAGGTAAACATTGAAGATTACAGAATTTGCAAAGGTCTTCAAAAGGCCATTGAAGATGATTCTTCTTATTGCCACTAGCATTGGAAAACTTCCAAACTTGATTATTATGTTAATGTTTCTCTAGTTATGCAGAACGTTCTTGAAGGATGAATTGAAATTTCTTCTCATCGTCCCATGGATCAAGCAATCATGTGTTGTTTGAGTCATCATCCTATATGTGCTACTGTTTGTCCAGGGCATATCCTTTGTTTTCCCTCTCTTGGCTTCCTTTTTGTGCCTGGCAAAATTCTATCTTCCTTAGCATCACCTACAATCACCAAAGGATCAACATTAGTTTTGATAAATTTTCCTTAATAATTAACCCTTTTTGGATCCCTTAGTTTGCATTTAAGTGCAAGGTGATGATAATGCACTATGCCCAAGGCTATGAGGTAACTAAAATCATCAAATTGTTTACCTTATTTTGGTCAATTACTATTTGTTACCAAAATGTTCAAAAATAAGATGGTAGAAAAATTTTCAAAAATTTCAAAAATATTTTAAAGTGAGCATTTCTAACCCCCATGACTAATGAGCATAACTCCAAAAGCGCACAAGTTTTTAAATAATAGAAACCATAGGTCTAATTCAGAAGATGGCCAGGAAATATTAATGGATATGGATATAGAAGAGTAGGAAAACTTAATTGAAATTGATGAGTAGTCCCAAAAGCATGCATAAATTCAGAAAACCCATCATAGATGTTCTGAAAGATGTGAAGGTTAGTTCAAAGCCATGATCAAAAAAAGTTATGCAAGTGAGTCCTCCCCAAAGTAAGCTCCGTGGACACCTTAGAAGTTAAATGTAAACCATGTCTTTGTTCCAAACAACACACAACTACCTTGGTTAGGATGTTTCACTATACTACACAAAACCAAAAGTCTCATAATTGTATGTAGTAGTGAGGTGAATAATGGGATAAGAATGGATTATAGAGATAGGGATGTAAGGTACTTAACTATGTCCATAATAGGTTCTTGTGTTAAGTATGATTAAAATGACCAACCTACTTATCTATCCAAGTTTCAGACCAAGCCCATACCATTGACAATGACCTCAAATTGATGTGTTCCTTCCTACTAACCATCATGAGTCCACAACCACCATAAAGGACAATCATCACTCCAAGAAGAGAAGAAGGAAGGAAGGGCCTTAGTTAGAGGGAAGCCTTCAGACATGGGTAACATGTCTTTCCAACCCTATAACCAATGCTTGTAGCCCATTATTATGTCTAAGGGGTGTGCTTTGAATTCCCATCATTTAGTTTGAATTTTATATTTTTATACTTTTTGGATGGGAACCACACCATGCAAAGACTTTTAGCTTTCTATTACTGGTCAACAATAGAGTGATAATATGTTCCATGAGGAGTCATAAACGACATGAAAGAAGTCAAAAAGAAAATCGAAAAAATCCCCTTGAGGTCACACCCTTGCCATTCCCACTTGGTTGTTTCCTCTTTCTTCAAGGTACAATGATCATTGATGAATTTTAGTTTCATGACAGAAGAACCAAATTTCTTTCATGATAAAAGACATTTTTATTTAGATAATTGGAGGGATGGATGAGATGGTCTCACTACTTCACACAATTACGTACCTAATCATCTTGATAACATAGCACAAAAGCCCAACATATAGTGTTGACTTTTGCATCACGACTAGCAATATTATTAACAAAAACATAAAAGAGATTTATAAAACATAAAGAAACTAACTCAAGAAAAGAGAAAAATATAAAGAAAAGAAAAATATCAAAAAATGAAAAACATATGAAGAATCAAAAATTTTTGGAAGAAATAGGAAAATGATAAAAAATTGTGAAACAAAAAAGGTAAAAAATACTTCTTAATTCTTGACTTAGGATGGGGCATCATCCCCATGACTAAGCGTAAAGATAGGGAAAGAGCTAATAAGTGGATTCGATGCCTCCATGTAATGTTTAAATAGTTTTGAACTCCCATTACCAAGCGATTGGGTGTCTTCTAGTTTAGTGGCTACTGTGTAGACCTATTTTTCCTCACACACTTGTTTCTAAACTTTATTATGGATTGGTATAGACGTTATGTTAATATTTCAAACTTCCAACCCATAGTTGCACCCTTTTTCATTATTAGTGATGCATGGATTCTTCTGTCTCTCCACAGTGACAGGTTTATCATTTATGTATTGTGTTGGAGTGGTGATGGTTGTTGGATTTTGCATATGATTAGGAGACATTGTTCTGGTAAGGAAGGGTGTTGCACCAGATTGGCCTTGTGCTAGTTTTGATGTGCCAATAGGTCTACGAGTTTTGTGCCCATGTGACAAAACCATCCTAAAGAAAGGAAATTTCTAAGGTTGTGGTTGAGATCTTTTAACATTATCATTTCCATATATGTTCACAAGATAAGTGGCATTCTTTCATTGATGTTGTGGTGCTAAACCTTCCTATGTTATTGGCAATGACATATGGTGGAGGGAAGTATGATAATATTGAGTATATGACAGAGGATGAGAGACGTGAGGTGGTGATCCTTCAAAAGATGTTGCGAGTTGATGATATTCAAGATAGTGGTAGTAGTGATTTGAGGTAGAGGATGTATAACTAGTTGGAGAAAAAAATTGTTGTACCTAATATCCATATGGGTCTGGCTGGCAGTTAGGATAGTGCTGGTTTGATGATGTCCTCCCCCACAATTATGGGTTTTGCTACTATGGTTAATAGTAGTTTTGAGGCTAATAAGAAGTCCCACTAGAATAGTCTAGTTGGTTGTAGGACTGTCTATAATTACCTTGTGAGAAAGGTAATTTCCTAGGCATTTGCTTTTGTACAAACTTGGGATTCAAAGAAAAAGCCCAATACTCATGTAGATGTAACATGATTGGGAACTAATCCTTTGGATGGTCATATAGGCATCCATCATCCTCTTCTGTGGTTGAGTTTATAGCCTCTTCTTCCACAACTATTTTCCCTTTTTACCAATAAGTGTTCCTAGATTTTTCTTGGTTCTTTTTCCTCTTCTTGTTTTGATCACTTGATTCTTGTTGCGTTACTCTCTCCTCTATGGTTTTCACGTAAGTTGTAACTTTGTCGTTCATCAGCTCCCATGTCTTATCTATCCTTGCTTCAAGATCATTGATAGACTTTTTTATTGGTAAGGTTTGTTGTGAAATCACCTCATCGAGAGCTACCTATCCCCTTCTTTTAAAGAGTTGGATCCCAGTTATATTCCTTTACATTCTCTCATTTACATAGCTTTCCTTTTTCTTTTTCCACCCTCTCAATTAGCCTTTGTATCTAATGGGCTTTCAATTCGTATAATCAAACTTGGGCATAAATCCCAAGGGGCTTCCTCATTTCATTACGAAGTCCATCTATAATATGGAAAAGATGCTCTTTTAGAGAGAAATCATGGCCTTGACATCTATGTAGTAGAGAATAGTATCTATCCAAGGCCACATCTAAGGGTTCATGATTTTCTTGCTTCCATCCTTAGATATGTTTTTTCAGGTTGGACACTCTTGCATAGGCTTGATATTTTTTGTTGAAGATTTCTAACATTGTGGACCACCAATGGATTGAATTTGGCTCCAATGATATATACCAACTTTTGGCTTCGTCTATTAGTGTGATGCAGTCTTGGTCCTATGTGAAGAAGGCATGGTTTTACCTAATAATATGTGTGACTTAAAATATTAATATTTTTTAAAAGATAGATCGTTAATACCTTTACAATGATTATGTATAATATAAATAATCCAAATAGCTAGCACCATCCCTAGCAACAGTGCCAATGATGAGCGGTAGGTACCCCCTACGCCCAACCATAGGAATCAGAAGTGTTCACGCACGATCCAGTTGAATTCCATGGATGGGACTAGTTGTGGCATCTAGATCATTATGCCTTGGTCACAATTTGTTGTCTTCCCACTTGGACTAGTGGTAGCTTTGTCCTGTATGATTTAGTCCAAAGTAAGGCATATGATTGTTGATGTTGTTTTGACCTTATGCTACTCCTAATGATAAGAGAGAAAATAATTATTTAATCTAATTAACAACAGAAAGATAAATGTTAACCTAGCCTATGAGCAATGAGTGTCCATTCTCAGCTTGTTGTATATGCCCTGAACCCACGTATCCACTATTGAAATTACCAAGCGCTACACTACTGGGTGAACTAAGCAATAATGCTATTGGGATTGCCAAGAGAATATGTGTTTATGCTCAAAATTTGTCATGCTCATTTCTCCAATTGATTAACTTGCATGAAATGTATATGTTAACTAAGTACATGAAAAGTAAATTGTGTGGAAACTTAATGTAATCTAAGTCAAAGTGTTGCAATGAATAAGAATCAATCTCGATTTGCCACTCAAATAAGACATCATACAACTAACTCAAATCCACATTGCGGGCACTCACTAATTGTTCTCTAAGACTACAGAATAAAACTGCAAGAGCCTACCTAAGGTTGGAATGAAAAGTTATTTGGAGTGTGCCCTCAAGTGTTGTATTTATAAGCAAGCATGCATCCCATAATATTAGATAACTAATAACATAGCATGAGATCCAATATTAGGGCCTAAGCAGAATACGATTCATCACTCTAAAAAATAAAATAAGAGAAAACTCTAAAATAATTATAAAATATTAATAAATTACAAAGAGTTAATGAAAGCCTAATTATTTTTTCTATTTCCAACTAATGAGTGGCGAGGTACCCCTACACTCAACCATACGAAACGAGCATTGCACGCGTGATCCGGTCGAACTCCGCAAATGGACTAGTTGTGGCACCTAGATAGTTAGCCTTAGGTCGCAGTTCGCTATCTTCCCACCTAGACTAGTATTGCATATGTCATATATGGTTTAGTCTAGATGAGGTGTATGATGTGTTTCCTAATCTATGCTACTCCTGAAGGCAGTGGAAAATAATATTAACTAAACTAAACTAGGAGGAAAAGGGTAAGAAAATCTAATCTAGCCTAAGTGTGATGAGCAACCGATTCCTTGATCAACCGTACACATCTTGGACCTCGTGCACGACTACCACTGGGACTATCAAGCATAGATCCTAGGTATGCCACTAGGATTACCAAGCGTAGATCCCAAATACACCACTGGGTTACCAAGCGTAGATCCTAGCTACACCACTGGGCTACCAAGCAGTCACACTTAAATGCTCGTAATCAAGTCGTACTCGTTCCACGTTCTAGGAGTTTAAGGGTGAGAGAGAGAAAATAGTAAATAACATTAAATAAATAGCAAACAAATAAATGACAAAGTGAATGCTACAATGATGAAGTAATCTCGATCTTTATTGCCGATCATGTGCGTGTCCAAGTACGGCACACTCGAATAAAGACACCGTACAATTACATTCACCACATTGCGGGCAGACATGGGAAAAAATCTAACTCTGGAGGGATCAAACTGCCAAAGCTTCACTACTCTAAAACTGGGATGTCAAATGAGGGAGAGCTGCCTCTTATTTATAGAAATTGTGGCTGACTGAGATATCGCATACGCAATATCGCGGGCAGATGAGATATTGCGTATTCGATATTGCAGCCCATGATATAACGTGGGTGCGTTATCGTGGGTGCCTTAACATGACTGCCAGCAATATGAGCAATTTCATGTGTCATCACCAACATATGCCTTATAAGAAGGTCTCTATTGGGTTATTCTAATCCCAACAAATAGTGCTCCATCTATAAGCCATAGCAACCATAGGTAAATGTCTAAGTACACACTACATCTTTGTTAATCACATAGTTATGTTTAGAGGTCCCCACAAGGTCTAANACACCACTAAGAGAAGATAGCCATAAGATAATAAAATATAATTGCAAGGAAGAAATATCATGTCAAGTATAGATAACAAGATAGTAAAAGGATCATCACCTAAAGGATCAATGCTCATCTCATCAAGATGGGGTTTAGGAGTAGTAGATGAGTGAAAACCTAACCCCTCTGAAGATAGAAAATAAGATAGAATTCTTACAAAAACATGATATACACTTTTGTGTTTTTCCAAAAATAGTATAATGTAGAAATACAATTGTTGGTCACACCATTATTCATGTTTAACATGAAGCCATAATATTTCTTTCTTTAACCTTTTAAAAGAAGATTAAAAATTCTTATTAGGTAGAATGTAAATTGAAATTTAGAAGTATAAATGATTCCCAAGTCTTTAATTTACATTTATAATATCATTTCATGTTTCTAAAAGAAAAAGAGCACCAGAACACTAGGACAATTCCATGCCAGCAACCATAAATGCAAGCATGATGCAGTAAGTATTGCATGAGCTTCATTTGTTTCATTTCTTAAATTGGTGTGATAGTCCCAAAGTGTTGTGACTGAGGTACATGAAACCACAAATGGAGGTGGATTAAGCATAGTTGCCATGATAGTAGAGTATCTAGCAATGTTCAAGAATATGCATTTGTTTACACATAAGAATTTCCAAATGGGAATCCATAATGACGTAAGTGATTCAAGTGGTGAAGATTTATTTATAGAAATAACTTAAATGAAAATGAAGTCCACCGATCAATGTTGCAACTAAGTAGCAAGAAGAAAATTTTTAATGCTAATCACAATCGGTGTTAATGGTAGAAAATGATAATGAAATGTTGTTGTAAAAGATCAGTGTGGTTCTCTTCTATCATGATTTTCACTGATGATGGAGTTTCAACTACCATGGTAATTAAACTTACTATTTTTAATAAAATAATATTTATGACATGGCATGTACCATACTATGGAATATGATGGATGATGGCATATGGAATGGATGTTAAGCACATTACACATTTACATGGAACCACATTTATTACAAAAGTAGGGAATGGAATTCACAAGCCAATTGTGATACCATTTGCTTGGCTTTGTAAGTAATTGTTGTATGGATGACGATCCTTGGTGAGCATTACAATAGAGCTTTCTCAATGTTAAATATGCAACAATAACATGTGGATTTCACAAACTTGTTTTAATAGTTATTAGAACTAGAGAAGGTTAGGAACAGTACTCATAACTTCAAGAAGTAAACTACAAGTTCCAAGATCATTGTAGGCTAAAATTTGGATTGGGGATTAGCCACGAGAGGACCATGGGCTATAATCTACCTTCAACCAAGAAAAATAAAGGTTGTGATGTCATCACAAATAACAATGAACTCTTCAACTAGGGTTATGAGTTCAACACAACTGGGCCACAACTATCAACAAGTTGCAATATGAAAGAACTCAAACAACTAACATCATTGTGGTGCAACTTTATTATGAGAGAATAACAAGTGAGGTGGAATGTGAGTTGGATGCTAGTTAGCCATGGGCTAAAAGTTAACTCTGGATGTTTCCAGTAGCTTGCTGTGAGTGCAGAGCAACCTCTTTATAACTTGCATTGATCACTAAAAGTTAGGCATGATTTGTAGTAGGTTGCAGTGAGGTCACATCTTGCTAAAGATAAGATAAAATACACTAAATAAAACTAATTTGTAAGAAATTTATGAGTTCAAATCTAATTGAGGGTTGAAAGTCCTGTACAACCAACAATGAAATCTAGATCTAACATTTCAAACATCATTTATCATCAAATATGCACTAAATTAGTTTTCAAAGCCCTTTTTAAGAAGCATTTCTTGTCAAGTATATCATTTGGCTATAATATTGCAAATTTTATGTTGCATATGTGCCAACACATATGCATTAGTGCATCTCAGTTGGCTACTACATCGTAGATGCTCCATTGCAAACGCTATATTGTATATGCTATATCATAGCTATGTCAACACAACATTGTTGACAAATATGCGTCGATGTAGCTTGAGATGCACCAACACATATGGGTTGATACAATCTTCTTATTTGCCTATAAATATGCAAGCATCCATTGTGTATTAACCATCATTCGGTCAATAGTATAGCCTGAGATTGTTAAGCATTGATCATAGGTCGTTGTCTTTCCACTTAGATATAGTAGCATCAATGTAGCTACAATATAGCAGATACGATATAACATCTATGATGTAGTAGTCAAATGAGATGCATTGACAAGGATAAGTTGATGCAAATGTGATGTAACATCTACAATATCATAGCTAACTGATAAACTTCATAAGCGATGCTTCATCACCTTTTCACATGAGAACCACTTAGGACCCATGCAACATAACTTTTAATAATGACTTATGACTCCTAGCTAACATGACTAAAACCACATAACAAAGCATCAAGACATAGAGAGAAACAGTATGAAAATGATGTGGTAGCCATCATGTGGTAGACATTGACATGGTATTCTGGAACACATGGACCAAGGTGGTGGCATGTAGATGTGAAGGATGTTGGAGATTGTCTGCATGACATGATCTTTCATGTCCATGTTGTTGTCTTTGTGTTCATTGTCGTGTGTAATAGTTTGTAATGTTGTCCTAATTCATAGGCTTTTTCAATAGTTCATGTTTTAAAATCATATACCATTGTAACAACCTTCCAAAAATGAAAAGAGTGCCCCATGAGTTTCATATATATTAAGCACGCCCAAAATGGTATCAAAGTGCTTGCTAAACCTATGAATAGAAGTGTTCACCCTCATATATCATGATGCCAAGTTTATGTTTTGATCATTTTATCAAGTTTTATTGTTGTAGCTCTTTGAGGATCCCTCAAGAATAATTCAAAATGTTCCAATTTTCTTTCAAACAATTTTTATATTTAAATTTCAATTTCTTACATTTCTCTGTGATTCTACCACAAGTTCTATCAATCTCATATTCTCATTACTAATTCTCATACATTTTCTCAATTTCTAATTCATTTGATGTAATATATGCTTGAATTTATTAAGTTTTACTTCAGCTTAAATCAAACTTTATCAAAACATTAATATATTATACCTTAAAATTAGTTTCATGTTCGTATCTATCTCATTATCAAGTCTTTAGTTGAAGTTTTAATTATTTATAAGGATGAAGATCAAGTCCTCATATAAATGTATTCCTTTTAATTACAAATCACTCATTTTCTCTCAAAAGTTTAGTAGATCTATGATCTATTATTTTAAGTTATAGATTGACATCAAGTTTAGTGTAAAACAACTTCAATCATGTGAGATCAAAAGTTTAAATTTAAAAATTATGGTTGTTGCTAAGCATCACTTGCAATTGAGTTGCAATGATAACAATTCGACGTTATTACTTTTTATCATTTAATCTTCAATGACTTAAATTGAATTAGAAAAATGTAGGATTATGCTATTACTCAGCATAACTCGGGCAAATTCTAGAGACAAAGTGTTTTTGTTACTGCTCATCATTTTAGCCACTTAAAACAATAGCTAGACTAATAAAACCCAAGACAACCAATTCCATTATCACTCAAGCAATATCAAATGAGAACTATATCATTTATCATTATTGCTCACCGCATATTAAAAATCTCAAATATAGGAGAAATTGCAAGCTTCCACTTAATACTCAAATATAGAAGAAACCCTACTACCCCAACTATAGCATAGTTGAATTCATAGTAAACTACCATTTAGCAAGATTATTATGGCTTGGTTCTCTAACTTGCATAAGAATCAGGTCATACAAATGAGGATGTGGTAATGGGCATGCAAATGTCACTTTGGCTCAATCTATGTTCTAGATCAAGAAGGTGCTTCCAAAAAGTGTTGACTCAAGTAGTGCACCTATGATTGCATGATTTTAAAGGCATATTCACTATAGTAGAAACCCTAGACCATATTACAATAAATAAAAAATCCTCATAAAAGAATGATGAATGACAAGATGGAAAATGGCATATTTCAATAGAGATGAAAACTTTGAACAAACCAATACTTAAAAAGACTATGTCTGAATCATAGATCATTGGAGATTATAACAAATAAATAAGTATGACATGTAGATGTCCCAATGGAGATTGTTTCGACTTGAATATAATTGTGGATAGAAAGTAAGTAAACTAATTGATATTAATTTTGCTACAACCAAGAAGAACATTATCTCAATCAAAACAAGATTTCTTAAAAGAATGAAATCAAAGGCTTATTCTTAAGCCAAATTGGATGGAGCAATTTTGGTAAAATCTGATTCTCAGTGGTTAATCTCAAAAGAAATACCTAGCAATACAATCTGAAACTCACCACTTACCCATGACTTTCTCAAACATGACAGATAGACATGCAGCGTTCTTCTTATGGTAATCTTGTTTGCAAGCAGTCGAAATAGTGGAAAAGAAAACATCATTATACAATTATGGCTTATTAAAAAGAATTCTGTTTCCCACTAAAATATCTTGTGCTACCATTCATGATTCTAAACTACATGGAAACAATATTTTCCCAGGTAAGCACCTAAATTGAGCATTCCTCGGTGTATTCTTTTTTCTTTTTTTATTTTGATAGACCAATATCATGCAGATTTATTGTTTTGGTACACAAGGCTGAATGCTTATAAAAGCAATAGAATAATTAAAATATAAAGACTGGAAAATGAGGGAAACAAGGGCCAAGAGTTTGTTGGCTTAACATGCTATCTTCCCAAAGAACACTAACCAGCTTGTCATCCCATGTCACTATTTTGACACATGTTTGCAAGCAACATTGAAGTTGGCTCTCATTTCAATCCATAGTTTCTGAGCAAAAAATATATTACCCAACTGAATCTTGCAATTTAACTCTTTTTTTTCTTTGGCTGACTGCCAAGATCATTGCTTCCAATATATACTGATCTTCTAAATCAATTGTATCTGAATTAGCCATTGAATATGCCCTCTCTCTCTTGTCAGTAGCATCAGAGTCACTATGTTCATTCTCACTCAAATCAGAACTTGACGAAGAACAGATATCCATTAAATACTCAAGCTGTTTATGCCTATGATACTGAACATCCTATTTATCAAAAGACTTCTTGTTTACTCCACACATCTCATGAGCAGCAGCTATAAATGACATTTCAGCACCAATCGAATCTTTGTAGTCGTTACTAGCACCTTGTTTGTCTACAATAAATAAATCGTCTTCCTGATGATGGAAAACTACACCAAAATTCTCATGGAAGCTATCCTTCTGAGTTCCTCGTACGCTCTCAATGCAGAATGCTTATCCAGTATCTGCTTCAACCTGCTATCATCATCAGGGTTCACAAGCCAACCTACAATAACGATTAATGCAAAAGCAAGCAGCTCAAAATCTAAGAAAATTATAGGTATAAATCATACTTTACAGATCAGAGAGAAAACATGTAGCACATCAAGAAAGACTTGAATTTAAAACTAACCAATAAGATCATGTGAGTTCTACCATGATGTTTTGGAGGAACCAAATTCACCATTCAGCCCAGCTCATCTCACCTTGAGACCTGGCATTGCCATAACTACTCGAGTGAGAAGACGTGAACAAAGTTTTTAATAATCAAGAAATTTCAGGAATAAATTTCGTCAATGTTCCTCACTTAAAAATTTGAATAGCCCTTTGTGCCACAATGAACCATCTCAATAGATTTTATTTGTATCCTTTGCTTTGAAACAAGAAGCAGTGTGTAGATCCCTTTTATTCTGAATCAAATAGTTGTAATCCATAAGGGCTGTTGCTTCATACGGAACACCTGTTAACACCAGCTCCTATTTTCTATTCTGGAAAAATCAAAACAAATATCCTATTAAAAAAACTCAAATATCTTGTGGGTGAATGATCATTAACTTGCTGCTTTTATCCCATCAACATGGACTAACCCATTAAGGTAACCAAATGAAATTATCATGTGATGAGTGGCGAGGTACCCCTACACTCTACCATACGAATACGAGCGTGCACGCGCGATCCGGTTGAACTCCGCAGACTAAATGCCTTAACGCCACAAGAAACACTTGGGGTTAATCGTTCGTTGTCTTCCCAGGCTTGCTTGTATGTGTCACGGTGTATGGTTAAGCAAGTCTGAGGTATGTGATTTTTTTGGTATTTTCGGCTTATCTTCTATGCTACCAGGAGAAAGGGTTGAGAAAACTAAACTAACTCTAACTAAGATCTAAGTCTAAATTAACTAGCGTCAGCATCCGTTCCCACTTACCGGACACACCCTGAACTATGCAACTGCAGCTTACCAAACGCTAATCGTTACTGGGATCGCCACACGTAACGCAAGTGCTCGAAGTGGTCGTACTGAGGCACCTATTTAGCCTACGTGTGATAAGCAGCCGATTCCTTAGCCAGCCGTACACACCCGTGGGTGCTCGTAACTAAGTCGTACTTATCACACGATCTAGCCTAGCAATGAGCAGCCGATTCCTCAACTAGCCGTACACATTAGACCCGGGAGTTACCAAGCGCAGAATCCTGGAATACGCTACTGGGTTACCAAGCATCCAATGCTCGTAATTGAGTCGTACTCATGCATTGCGTCAAGCAGCCGATTCCTTGACTAGCCGTACACGTCCGTAGACGCTCGTAATCAAGTCGTACTTGAACGCACTAGGAAAGCAGGAAATAAAGCAATAAATGAAACCACGTGCTGCAAGGTTTATCCAAACAAGTTCGTCTTTATTGCCGTACACAACTTGGGTTCAGGTTACAAGCTGCTCGAATAAAGAGCCGTTCACTCTAGGACTCCTACTGCGGGCACATGGGGAAAAATTCTAACTCTGGAGTGATCAATCTGCCAGAGCTTCGCTACACTAGCCAGGATTGGGAAATGAAGGGAGTGCCGCCTCTTATTTATAGATATGGCGGCGGGACGCGATATCGCGTACGCGATATCGCAGGAGAAGACGCGATATCGCGTCGGCCGCGATATCGCGTACGCGATATCGCGGCCTAGTGAAAACCGCGTCTCATCATACCCCCATGACTGAATGAAAACTCGTCCTCGAGTTCCTTACAATAATATCAGGTAGGTATGGGATTATTAGGGAAAATGGAACTAATGGGATGACATGTGAACGGTCTTTATTACAAGACTTGACAAAAACTGGTGTTCATGACAACATGGGTGAACACCTTATTACAATGACATCAGGCCACAGTTGGCAGCTGAGAGAAAAGAGGAGAGAGAATAGAAGAGAAGAAAGAAGAAGAGTCTTGTTGCTGCCAACGCCTAGATTGCGCCTTTCGTTGTCCATCTGTAAGCGCATTATCAATTCCACTCCTTGCATGCTGCTTCAGCGCTGCTCCATTCCAAGTGTCTGCTCCAGATCCATTCTGTTGTTGTATGATTGCCATCTGCACACACAACACCATCATATATTAGCAAGGGTAATTGAATCATTAAGTAAAGCATACCTTGCTTCGGTTTAGGCTCACTGGCTAAGGTGTGGTATGGCTGATATGGATCTGGGAAAATATAGATGATGACTACCGAAGGCATAGGGGTAAGGAAGAAAAACGAAAAAATCCGGGGCTTAGGATAAAAATCGAAAAATCAGGCCCCGTACCCCCATGACTAATCGCGAACCTCCGGTAGCGTTAGAATGGAGAGAGAAAAGGAATAGGAATGATAGGTAAAAAGGGACAACTATGGCATCGATAAAAAGGATGTCATGATGGAAATGAACAAAAATGTTAATTAATTGCAAAACGTTAAGGAAAAGAAGTTAACTAATGTTCCAAATAGGAATGTCAGTGGGTCCTCCCCAAAGCAGGCTCATGCCCTTAATGCCCTGACAATCCCACATTCAAAGAGTCCGTGGGCTCTGGGAATGTCCTTTGGAAACAAGAGTTAAAGTCTTAACCGGAAGAATTTACCAAAAAGAAAACAAAGCATCAACTAAAGTATATACAATGATACAACCGGCAATGAGGTGAACAATGGAGAGAAGGATGGGAAGAAGAGAAGTGGAATGGAATCCCAAGAACAAGGTGGTGTACAGCCCCTTGTGTGTTACATGATTAATGTGACTTGGCGAATCTCATTCCAACTCTGGGCTCAAACCAACCACTTCCAGTGACTTCGCATCAATGCAGTTGGTTAAATCATCCACTTGGGTAACAAGGATGCAACTTCGAGAAGCCACCACCATTCCGACGAAACAACAGAGAGAATGGGAAGCGAGAAGGGCCTTAGTTAGAGGGAACACTTTGGTTCCATAACCAGTGCTTGCAGCCCACATTGATTCCGTCTAAGGGGTTTGCTTTGAATCCTCACTTTTAGCTTTTTGAGCTTTTTCACTTCTTTGTTTCTCTCTTTTTTTTTCTTTTTCTTGTTTTGTGTTTGTATGCGTGGGGACCACACCATGCAAAGACTTCTTTATTTTTATTGTCTCAGCTTCCGATTATTGGGTTACATCAGAACGGTAAGAAAACCCAGGAAGAAAACATCCAAGCACCCAAGTGAATGACCAACACAAGAGCACCAAGTTCCCTTGAAGTCACAGCCTTTGCAAATCCTTGAGTCCGTCCTTAGTTTGAGAAATGCCCAGTCACCGGTTCGTTAAAGTTCTTATTGGAAGGGAACTGTACATTTCCAAGCCAAGGGAAACCATAGACTTGATGGATGGATGGATGAAGTGATCTCATTGCCTGCCATATCAAAAGAACATACCTTAGTATCAACAATGGAACTCAAAGGTAAAAACCAAACATTAGCAATTAATGAAAAACAGTTCATCCCATCGGCCCGAACACTTATTGGGTGACGAATTTACATGATGGATGACACACACACACACACACACAAAAAGATAGAAAAATATAACGATGTTGTAAAACAAAAACAAGAAAAGTTAAAGAAATTTGTAAAACAAAAATTAGAAAAGTTAAAGAAATTGTAAAACAAAAATGTGAAAAACAAAAACGTTGTAAAACAAAAATGTGTAAAACAAAAACTGAAAAAGAACTGAGGGCCCCATATGATTAGCATAGGTGGCCATCTCCCCCATGACTGAGTTGTGAGGGAGAGATCCGAAGTAGTGAGCGCCTATTTGAATTTCTAAGCAGTGCCCAACTTCTCCCAATTGATGATCTTAAATTCAGGGTTGGAAGTTGGCGACGCTCACGTTCCAATGTGTCTATGCCACGGTTGTTGGCATGAGTTGCCTCAGTTCGTTCCATGCATATTTGTTTGCTCTTATGAGAAGCTGTCAACCACGGGGTGTCTACTACTTCTTGTGTGGTTGCTACATACAGGCATCTTTGTTGCAGAGTTTCCTGGGCACACCTGTGACATGGAGACATTTCCTCCGTGTCATCACCCGATGAATCACTGTATGTGATGCATGGAACTATCCTCTTCTCGATCTTTCCACATATGTTTATCTTGGAGATTTCCAAGGAAAGATCACGGATCCTAAGGCATGCATCTACTGTGCTTAGCCATGCCCTTCCCATTATAATTGGGAAGTCCCCTTCGTTGTTGTTAACATCGATCACTAGGAAATCCGCTGGGTAGGACCAACCACACACAGTGGTGATAACGTCCTCCACCAAACCCAAGGGAATAGTGATGGACTGGTCTGCCAGCTCTAGTTGGATGTTGCTCTTCTTAAGTTGGGGCAGGTTCCAGGCGTGATACATCTTTCGCGAAATTAAGTTGACTCCGGAACCTGAGTCAAGAAGAGCTCGATGTGGTGCATTCCCAGCGATCTGCAAATGAATAAAGGGACTCCCAGGATCAGTTAGTTTCCTGGGAAGGTGGCCTACCTTGATCCAGTCAGTTACGGTATGTGTTAGCATAACCGTATGCGTTACATTCCCTTGGACTGAAGGGTGCTCCGAAGTGTTAGTAGTTAGAGGCCTATACATATACCCGTCCGCTTGTTGTTGCGAGAGCCTATCCGGGCTCCTAGTTCTGAAAAAGGGTCTCCTTTTTGTACAGTTATCGCCAGAACTAGTGTCCGGTTGGATATTTACACTCTGAATATTTACAGATCTCGCGGCGTGACGTTGCTGCGGTTGGGTAGGTAATTCCCCTTGCATTGTTGGAGCAGGAGGTGTTATGGGAACTACTTGAGGAAAAGGTGCGGGTGGAGTTAGAGGATGGACAGAATGTGGAATGTCTCCCGGAGGAGAAGGAGTCCTTCTGAAGTACTCCCGAGCGTAGTAGTGACGGCGTGGAGTGTGACTCATAGCGTCACCTGGAGAAACTGGCTGCTGCACATAATAACCATAAGGATCAGGCTGCCGGTAAGGGTATCGATGTGTTGGCTGTGGCATCCCCCATGACTGTGGGTATTGCCACTGCTGATGTTGCTCGATGGGCTGCGGAGGTGTTCCACTTGGATAATACGTCAAGGGTTGGTGGAACTGCCTCGGGTTACCTTGTGGATAAGGTAACCTTCTGGGTGTTTGCCGTTGATTAAGTCTTGGATTTAATGCATACACCCCAGACTCCTGCAGATGTGAGATGATTGGACAACATCCCTTAGGATGGTCATAATAGCAGACCTCACATCCACCGTCATTGTCTGAATCAGAATTTTCAGCCTCATCGGAGTTAGAGATTTTTCCCTTACCCTTGTTATGTGCAGGGTTAAAGTTTCTCCGCATGTTTTTGCTTTTATCACTACTTTGCTCATCCTTAGACTCTTCTACGATTTTCAAAACTGTTTCTATTCGTGAGTCTAAGGAATCCCACATTTGGTCTACCTTAGCCGATACCTCCGTTGTTAACTTTTGGATCGGCACGGTTTTCCTGTTCACCAACTCTTCGAGTGGTGACTCATCCTCCTCATCACAGAATTTCACTCCCTTCTTGCGAAGGGAGGGATCGCGGTTGTATTCCTCCGCACTTTCTCTTTTACGTAGCTCACCCTCTTCTTGCGCTACTTGTTCCAACAAAACTTCAACTTCATGGGCTCTTAATTGGGAGAGTCTCCCTTGGGCGTAAGTCCCAAGAGTTCTTCTCGTTTCATTTCGTAGCCCATCCACGAGGTGGCGAAGTTGATCCCGTTTAGCGTACCCATGGCCCGGGCAACGATGTAGCAATGTGTAGTAACGGGCCATGGCAGCATCCAAGGATTCATAAGCTCCTTGTTTCCAGCCTTGGATCTGCTTACGCAAGTTAGACACTCTGGAGTACGTTTGATATTTGTTGTTGAACAATTCAAGCATCGTACTCCACCTCCTGATGGTTTCCGGTTCTAAGGACCGGTACCAGCTTTCTGCTTCTTTAGTGAGTGTCCTTGGGAACAACTTGAGTTTCTGCCACTCATTGTCTATGTTCTGCAAGGCACAGGCATCGTGGAATGCCTGTAAATGATGTTGAGGATCAGCGTTGTATCCCCCTTCAAAACGTGGGATATTATTTATATCCAAACGCTTGATCCTACTGTCTTTCAAATGCCTTGTGGGAATCCTAACTGCCTCTCTAATGTCAAGCATACTTCGGGTTGCGAATAGGGGTTCGTCATGATCATCTCTTTCATGACGTCTGTGATGTCTACGTTGTGGTTCCCTATTCTCCCTACGTCCTTGCCCTTGTCCTAACTCCTCTCGACCTTCTTGTCGAGGCATTTCATCTCTTCTACCTTTACTTTCCGCGTTATGCTCATGGTGGCTGCGCCCAGATGTGGAAGGAGAGGGTGAATGATGTGATGAAGGGGAAGAAGAAGGGGATCCATCACCATGGTGATGTTTCTTGCCTTCTCTTCGGCTGCTTCGGCCCCGATCGTTGTGACGATCAACGAGTCCGTCATTAGTGCGAGTGATTGTTCCTGCCGTGAACAGCTGGTGCTCACGGGGATCAGAGCCTGGAATATGTATCGTTGATCTAAGGCCCTGATGCCTAACCTCTTCACTAGAGTGAGGAGGAGGAACATCATTTTCTAAGAAACCCATCGTGAGGGGTTCCTCTTCTCCTATTTCACTAATGACGTGGGGAACCTTGCCCTTCAATAGTGAATGTTGGCTCTCCTGCCTTGCATCCCGAATACGTTGGGCATTTGTGGGATGATAATCCCTTGTGTCATAATCATCCAAAACGTATTCAGCAAGCAGCTCATGCATGCCATACTGTACCAAAGCACGGGAAAGCATGTTGGGAGCGGATCGATCTGGGGGTAACACGATGTTACCTTGCATGTCTCTCCACCGCAGTTGCTCATCTTGATGGAAAACAAAGGTAAAATCTGGCACATACTCATCGGGATGAGTATATGTGACCTTAGATTGTTGAGGACATGGTTGATTTCGGTTATGCGTATGATCCTGACTTTCTCCTGTATTGTCCTTAGGTGAGTTGATTTCATGAGAAGAAGCCATTTCTAATGGTGTGCTAATTTTCACCGTTATTTATGTTCTTAATTAACTGATTAACCCTAAGGTTCGTTTTAAGCTCACAACGATGTGAGTGATATCCCTTATGTTAAATTGGCGAAAAAACACTTAGTCCCCGGCAACGGCGCCAATGATGAGTGGCGAGGTACCCCTACACTCAACCATACGAATACGAGCGTGCACGCGCGATCCGGTCGAACTCCGCAGACTAAATGCCTTAACGCCACAAGAAACACTTGGGGTTAATCGTTCGTTGTCTTCCCAGGCTTGCTTGTATGTGTCACGGTGTATGGTTAAGCAAGTCTGAGGTATGTGATTTTTTTGGTATTTTCGGCTTATCTTCTATGCTACCAGGAGAAAGGGTTGAGAAACTAAGCTAACTCTAACTAAAGATCTAAGTCTAAATTAACTAGCGTCAGCATCCGTTCCCACTTACCGGACACACCCTGAACTATGCAACTGCAGCTTACCAAACGCTAATCGTTACTGGGATCGCCACACGTAACGCAAGTGCTCGAAGTGGTCGTACTGAGGCACCTATTTAGCCTACGTGTGATAAGCAGCCGATTCCTTAGCCAGCCGTACACACCCGTGGGTGCTCGTAACTAAGTCGTACTTATCACACGATCTAGCCTAGCAATGAGCAGCCGATTCCTCAACTAGCCGTACACATCAGACCCGGGAGTTACCAAGCGCAGAATCCTGGAATACGCTACTGGGTTACCAAGCATCCAATGCTCGTAATTGAGTCGTACTCATGCATTGCGTCAAGCAGCCGATTCCTTGACTAGCCGTACACGTCCGTAGACGCTCGTAATCAAGTCGTACTTGAACGCACTAGGAAAGCAGGAAATAAAGCAATAAATGAAACCACGTGCTGCAAGGTTTATCCAAACAAGTTCGTCTTTATTGCCGTACACAACTTGGGTTCAGGTTACAAGCTGCTCGAATAAAGAGCCGTTCACTCTAGGACTCCTACTGCGGGCACATGGGGAAAAATTCTAACTCTGGAGTGATCAATCTGCCAGAGGTTTGCTACACTAGCTAGGATTGGGAAATGAAGGGAGTGCCGCCTCTTATTTATAGAAATGGCGGCGGGATGCGATATCGCGTACGCGATATCGCAGGAGAAGACGCGATATCGCGGCCTAGTGTAAATCACGTCTCATCATCATGTAAAGTTTTACCAAGCCCCCAGGTGGCACGTGGAAATGAAGGAACTTACAAAATCAAATACATTAAAATAAAATATTGCTCTGTACTGACCAAGTAAGTAGCAAAAGGAATCCTTGGCTCAAATAGCAGTGACAATAGAGTATCTGCAAAACACAAAAAATGTTCGGATGATGCTAACATATGATAAACCTATAACATCAAAGGTAGAATCACTATATCAAGAAGCTTAGCTGACCATGCAAATTTAGCAAAGTAACATCAGACTCAAATTTGACATGATTTTGAAGCATTATACCCAAAAAGAAAGTAGCATAAAACTGGTTTAAACAAAAACATTATTAAGAGTTTCGAGCATCACTTACATATATTGTATTCCACTAATATATATTATGATATACATCTTCCATGTTCATTTTGCTTCACCCAAATTTGTTACTGTTGCAATATGAATATTTCAAGCTGTATCACTGGAAATTTAACAAGTAAATATCACAATTTCCCCTTTAGTCATGCACATATTATTGCAGAGATACCAATAGATCCTTTAAAACCGCATACAAAAACCATATACTGTCAAGTAGCTCATGCTAATAGTGAAAAATCACAGGCAAAATGTACATGCCACCTCAGACACTGATGTTCATATACTATGCTCCTATCTTAGGTTTTCCATGGTAACCTTCACATATGCCAAGCAAACATACATATAACCATTAAAAGTTAAAAAATCAAAGCAAATTAGACTTCAAAAGGGAAATCTAACAAGTCACATATAAAATTCACAACTATGATGGAACCAACAATATAGCAAGCATTCTATCATTTCAAAAGATAAATTATTCCAGAGCGACAATCAACCTTCTATATAATTACCCAATTTGGGTAAGAAGTTTTAATCATGTATTACATGGTATAAGCTACACCAATGGAGCTTTAGCATTTGCCAGCAAATATAAAATATTTCTGCATTTGTCCATAAATATTATCCACTCCAATTCACATGAAAATGCAACCCCATTAAACATTTGGTGCCCCATCTTTTCGGTAATTTTTTCCCCAAAAAGAAAAGAATAAAAAACCTTTAGCATTCTATACCCAATTTGGGTAAGAAGTTTCCATCATGTATTACATGGTATAAGCTACACCAATGGAGCTTTAGCATTTGCTAGCAAATATAAAATATTTCTGCATTTGTCCATAAATATTATCCACTCCAATTCACATGAAAATGCAACCCCATTAAACATTTGGTGCCCCATCTTTTCAGTAATTTTTTTCCCCAAAAAGAAAAGAATAAAAAACCTTTACAAATGGCCTTCACTAATAGTCCATACAGACTGGACTTGCAAAATGATTCACAGTGGACAGCTGGGTCATTGATATCCCTTACAAATGATTTACAAACAGTCCTAAAATAAACTTCACAAGACTTGTACTAAACTTCATGAACGATTCCTTAGATTCCTTTATTATAGGGAATGAACGATTAAGGTGCAGATTGCTGCCAAACCCCATCACACTTAAGAACTTATTACATTGCCAATGAACATGGTCCTCATTTTTCTTTTCTTTAGAGGAAACTTTGCTCATGGTGCACTTCATTCTTAAGATAGGAATTCCAACACGAGTCTAGCCGATTAGCTACACTGCCAAAGAACATGGTCTTTTCAAAAAATTTGCCCATGGTGTAGTTCAACCCTTGTGCATGTGTCTTTAAGTATAAAATAGATGTATAAAGTAGACAACATCATAGCAGGTCCTGGCTAGCTAAGGGCTCAAGTGGAGAGGAACTCGCTTTGCCTTGTTGCTCACAGGACAGCCATGGATCATCACACTTGGGGGCGAAGAGAGGAGGGGGGGGGGGGGGGGGGTGGAAATGGAATTTTCTAAGGTCGCCTAGTGATTGTGGCTAACCATTCTCTAATTTCACATGCCATGCATTCACTAAGTTAACATAAATCTCATTTTCCATAATCCAAAATGATTTACATATAGTCTTAATTACATTGAACCCGCTCCCACTTGTTCGCTTGACATTCTTCTGTTACTAGCACATTGCACCAACAACTAAGAATGTGCACCACTTTGGACATTAGAGGCCTGAATTCTGGCTTTGGCTGCTATGAAAATACAAGAACTTCAGATTTGTTTTATCTTACTCAATGATAATCATGATTTTCTTACACTAAAAACAAAACACATTTATCTTACTTGAAGATACATAGATACTATATCTGCGAAAATAGACACAGATTTTGTCAGAAAGATTCCTTTCAATACTGGATCAACCATTTTTGCCAGTGCATCCATATCATGAAGTTGGGGAACTACCCATCTTACAAGGGATTGCTCAAACTAGCACTTGGAACTACAATGGTGAAAAGATCAGAGTGAAATCAACCTGGAAAAACACAATGATATGTATCTTCATTGGCAAAAGAATAGTATGAAATAAAATAAACCAAGAAAACACCCCTGATCCAAAACAGCACTAGCAGAGAGATCAGAATAAACTAAGCCTATATATAGAATGCCAAGCCATGTTTATCTTCTTCTATTTTTTTTCACCTTAGTCATAGTTTCTAGGTTTGTATTATTAGCATTTGAATTTTTGTGTTTGCAGTGTCAGGGAAGGCTGGTGGCCAGTATGGGTCCACAAGATCATGCATCCTTTAAAAAAGATTTGGAGGAAACTGCACACACGTTTCCATTTTGGTCACAAAAATAGTGAGTTATGCAATGTTATTTGATTTTCATGCCTATTCTGCTCAGTCATGTTACAACATGACAAAATTGCAAATAAGGAATCAAATAGCTAGTATTCAAAGTAGGTTATCTGATCTATAATTGCTTTTTTGTTGTGATTACAGAGAGGAGAATCTACATTCTGTATGAAGATGTGAGGTCTTGTGGATATGAGGATGTGCATGTAATGTGGTTCAGGATAATGAGGTTTTGCATCCTCCATGTTGAAACACTTTAGAACCTTTCCAATGTAGTCTTCCTGACTCAACCACAGCTTCTTCCTTTTTCTATCCCTGTAAATATTCATACCAAGAATTTTCTTTGCCTGTCCCAAATCTTTCATAGCAAATTCTTTGCCCATTTCCAATTTTAAATGTTTTATCTCTGCTATATCATTTCCAGCAATTAGCATATCATCAACATACAACAACAACACTGTAAATTTACCTGAAATATCTCCAGAAAAATACACACAGTGGTCTAGGTTGTTTTTCTGATAAGATAGCTTCTTCATGAAAGTATCAAACCTTTTATACCACTGCCTAGGGGCTTGTTTCAAACC
>MNCI01028846.1:53575-77766 GCA_015680685.1 Gnetum montanum | reverse complement strand
TTGTACAATCATCTATGAAAGTTACAAAATAAATAGATCCACCAAGAGAAATGGGATTCATAGGACCACAAATATCAGAATAAACCAATTCTAACATATTTTTCTTTCTGCTGTCCAAATCCCTACGAAAGTTTACTCTCTTAGATTTTCCAACTAAACAGTCTTTGCAATCAGTTTGAGCATAAGAAAATACAGGAATGAGAGTCTGATTTTGAAGTACCTTTAAGCTTGACCAGCCAATGTGTCCAAGATGTCTATGCCATACTTCAGAATTTTCTGTATCAGAAACTGTTGCAATAGAGTTGCATGAATCTGCCATCAATGTATATAAGCATCCCTCCTTTTCTTTCAGAATGGTCATGATTCCCTTGGAAATCCTCCAATGCCCACCTCCACTACAGAAATTCAGACCTGAATCATCTAGCTGTGGAACTGAAATCAACTTCTTTGTAACTTCAGGAACATGTCTAACGTTATCTATTGTCACCTTTGGCATCCCTGCTTGTTGCAAACTTATACTTCCAATTCCAAGAACTTTTAAAGTTTTTCCATTAGCAGCATATACAAAACTAGATTCAACTTTATGATAACATGTAAAACAAAACTTATTTGGACAAATATGAAAGGAGGCACCTGAGTCAATCAACCAGATGTCACTGCTACATCCATCTGCCACCATTGTACATTGTTCTTGAATCAAAAAACTGACGTTTTCATTAGCTACATGTACCTCTGATGTTCCTTCTTCTGACTTCTTCTCCTTTTCTTTTCCTTTATTTTTCTGTGCTTTCCATGCAAAGCAATCCTTCTTCATATGACCTTTCTTCTTACAGTACCAGCATTCTTGAGTTTGAGTTCTGCCATGTGATACTCCTCTATCTGTGCTTCTCCCCCTACTTGGGAAACGTTTCCTACTTCTACCTCTTTCCTCTGCTACATGAACATTTCCAGATCTAACAGATTCATCTACTCTTCCTTTTGAATCCTGAAGGGTAGACACAACCTGTTCAAATGTCATAGATGAAACACTCATAGAAGTAGTAATAGATGTCACAATTGCAAATCAGGAATCAGGTAAGGAGTCTAACAAAGCATAGGATTTAACTAGATCTGGAATAACAATTTTATATTCCTCCAACTTATTCAGATTTCCCATCATTTCATCCAAATGATCTTGAAAAGACACATAAGATCTCTTCTTGCATCTAAAAACTTTCTGATAAATGTGAAAGGTATTCAAACCTGATACTCTATCAAACCTATTCTTCAGCGTTTTCCATAGATCATGTGGATCCATATTTGATTTGATTGAGGCCAAAATCCCATTGCTTAAGGTAGGATGAATGAAAGACAATGCCCTAGTCTTAATTTTCCTCCAATCAGCAGTTGACATTCCTGCTAGTTGAGAGGGATCTAGGGCCTCTTGGCAATCCTTTTGTGCTAAAACAGCCTTCATCAAAATGCTCCAAACGTTCCAGTTCCTTCCTACCAATCTTTCCGTTGTTTGCAGCCTCTCCATCTTTTTAAACCTTGCTTCGATACCAGTTGTTATAATTAGATCTTAAAAAAATTAGATTTGAAAACACAGATCTGAAAACACACTACAAATGCTCTAGAGAAATTATTAAAAACCCTACAGATCTGAATAAATCATTAGAGGCAAAATATTGCACTGTAAGAAACACTATAAACCACTCTCAAAACATTCCAAACTCTAGCAAACATTTGCTGTGATAACAGAATGAAAGCAGAATGAAAACAGTAAAAAGGAAATAGCACAAGAACACAGAGAGTTACGTGGTTTGGGCCCCTTTTACCCTACTTCCACAACAATGCTGATCTGCCTTCTATTCTTCTCAAATCTTAAGGACACAAGCCGTCCTTGCAACTTTTCAAACACACAATCTGTTATTCCAACAGATCTCAGATCAACACCAACAAGACTCACGTCTCCAAGGTAAAACCTTGATACAATGCTTTCACTTTGAAGCACACACTAAAGGCTACCCCAAGCCTTCTATTTATGAAGAAACATGAGGACCAAACCCCAATCCTAATACATGTGGGATAAAACACCAAGCCTCCTATATATGAGGAAACATTAGGACCAAACCCCAATCCTAATACATGTGGGATAAAACACATCCCCACATTAAACGCAACATAAAAGGAAATACAACAATTAATGTATTTGGCTTCATTTTTCCAACAAAAACTACAGCACTTGACGCTCTACTCTAAGAGTACATATGGCTACTCCAGAGTCTGACAAATGTGGGTAGAGATTGTCGTCAAGTAAAATGTTTGCTGCCTTAAAGTTTTTGTACACAATAGGAGGCATACAAACCTAGTGCAGATATCTGCCAAACCAAAATGTCATAGCCTGTATTGTTGATCCCTTGTGCAAAATAAATAAATGATATATTCAGCGGGCTTTAAAGAAAGGAAAACTCACTGCAGAACCTTGGCTATGCCAAGTGCAATCTTCACACAACAATTCCAAGTCAATTTTTGGCTACTGTCATCACCACCATGTAAGATGTTTTCAAGATTCCACTGCCATAATATTCATAAACAAGAAGGTGTTGCCCATTCCTGATGGAATAGCCAATGAGCTCAATGAGGTTGTCATGTCATAATTGTGATATATTGGCAACTGCTTCCAGGAAAGCTTCATCAGAGTTAGCAAATAATGCCCATCACTCTATTTTCTTGACAGCCATAATCTAAAAATTAACATCACCACAGTCATTAATAGACTGGTATGCTGTTAAGTATAAGACTGTAAGTGATATTCTGAGTTCCCTTTTCCAAGAACTCCAGAAAATATTTAATAGAAATAAAGCAAAGAACGAAATAAAGACAGAATCACAGAAAGCAAAGAGAAATAAAGATGGAATCAAATCAATCTGTTGGTTTGCTTGGTTGTGGGTTTCAAGCTGTCCAGAGGCTCATTCCCCATTTCAAAATCTCCTAGACTCTAAATTTTTAGAGGCAGAATCAAATCCAAACTACCAGGTCCTAGGACTAAAGATTGATTCAACTGTATTTTATTCAACTTTCCACCAAAGCTCAGATTTGGGTTGAGAATGAAATTGTTCGGGGCATAGGGAATTGAAATGCAGTTAGGATTGGATTTTTGGGATAGAGGAGCAGCTCAAATAAACAAGATTTAAATTCTTAAGGATGCAGCACTGGCTAGCATTGGATTCTACTCCAAAAAGCTAAAAATGGTATCGGTCTGACCTCCCACCATTGAAATAAAGTGTAAGATTTCAAAGACAAAAGCCATCTCATCACCTAATTTTTACATTCACCAAATTTTGTACAATTCGAGTGTTAAAAAATAATTTAAAGTTATTAGGAGTTGTACCAATGACTTCTTGAAAACGTGGAATGCTGCAAAATATTAAAAAAGAAAGGAAATGGATAACACATGATGCATAGCCTTTGCATGTTGGAAAATAGGAATGCTCAACAATATGCACAAACCGGTGTCTAATATAACTATACAAACATGAAGTGCATAAATTTTCATGGTAAGCATGTCAACCCAAATATGTTTTACCTTTCCATTTGGAAATTTGCCTCTATAAACTTGTCCCATCTTTCCCTCTCCAATCAAATTTTCTTGACTGAAAAAATTAGTTGCTACCAACAAATCTGTCAAAGAAAATGCATTTGCACCTAAGGGACTTTTGATAATGTTACCAATAAATTCCCTCTTGTCCACATTGCCACTATTGCTTCTTGGAGGCAGCCTCTGTGACATAGAATTTGGTCGTCTACTCTTAACATCCATTGTTACACACAAAATTCAAAAAGAGCATGTTCAACAAAAATATTGGTGTCGTAAAAGGATAATATAATATTAAAATAGCTTCGTACATGCTTTGCTCCTAGTAGGAAATTATATGCATTATTTCTATCGTACTTAGGAGAGCACAAATTCATGAACAATATTCTAAGTTAATGAATCAAGAAAATAAAATAAACCTACTCAGCCCTCATTCAATCAACCAATTATGGGAATTTCATTATCTCAAAAAGGATAAGCAGATTATGTTTGGATATGCAAATGGCCATAGCAACAGCAATAGAGAGGAATTTGCAATTCAGCAACAATATTGGAGGTAAGAAAGATGACAAATCCTTGATGACTGCATGCCTCTTATGTGCAAGAATGCTTTACAAGTTCACTTTCAACTCAAAAGCAAACAACGGTAGCATGCATAAACAATTTTACAATGACCATAATTACAATAACTTGGTTTAGCAAACGAAGTTAGATTTTAGCTTTCTATTTTTGTTTGTTTTAAAAAGTGATCTATTTTTCAATGTGGGTTTGATAAGTCAGATAGGGGAATTAAAGAAGTTACTTGAAGAAGCGAAGATTAAGTATGTCGGGCTTTCAGAATCATCTGCAGATACCATTAGGAGAGCCCATGTTGTTCATCCTGTCACATTTGTGCAAATAGAGTGGTCACTTTGGAACAAAGATGTGGAGGAACAAGTTATTCCTATGTGCAGGCATTGCTGCTTTCTTCAAATATTGTTGTCTTGTTTTTCTTTTCTTTTCTTTTAACCTTTATTGTAAGATTTCACTTTTCATTTTCTTTTTACTGGATACTTTCATCCACTAAATCTTTCTTATCCACTGATAGTTATGTCTCTTTGAAAAGCTTAATACTAAAAAAAGGTATTGTAAACTGGATGATGTTTGTGACAGTGGGAAGAGGCTACAATCTTAGCTTCCTATTGTTGTCTAGCATTATGGTAGGCATGCATACATCATGATGATGATGCATGGTTAGATTAAAAACGTTTTTTGTAGTTTTTAAATTAGCAAAGGGGTAGGGCCTTGATGATTCCATGCATAAAAACTTACAATCTGGCTTATTTTGGCTATCCATAGTTGGATTCTATAACTAAAAGTAATAAAAAGGATCTGCATTGTCTACTCACTGTTCGTTGCTTAATAATATAAACAATAAGGTAACAACCGGTTTCAAACAATGCAAAGGCAATTGTATAAATAAAATAACACCCAGGAACAATAGATATCAAATACAGACAATGCATGCTCAAACTCTTCATAAAATGAAATGAAGATAATGTTGGTAAAAGCACCTATACTTTCTTTGAACATCTGCACAATTGACATTGGACTATCATTGCACATGGTGTTACCATTTGATTCATTTGAGTTTTTGGATGATCTCCAAACATAACATGTGACAGCCAATGCAACCACGAGCACTAGTATGATACTTCTAAGTGGTATGCCCACTATTGCACCATCAGATAGGCCTTTTTTACCACCACTTTCATTTTTTGTATTAGGATGGAAATGCTTTGTAGCAGGTGCTTTAGCATGAACGCCATCGCTGGTATTATTGAGATGACAAATTGCCTTCTGGGATGGAGAGGATGCTTGATACAAAGGGGGTGCTTGATACGAAGGGGATAGAGGACCAAGACCAAGGCTTAAATTATTGCCTCCAATCCTAGAATAATAAAACCACAGTTACACCATTAGTACTATAGCCCACGCATTTTTAATTTTTAATGTGCTTTGAAATATAGTCCTGGAAAACATATTTGAATCTTGGATCAAACGATAAGTGTGGTGGTAGCAACCCAGTGAAAGTATTGTTTTCATTGTTCCTAAAAGCACCTAGAGAAATAAAATTGCAAAAATACATGACAAAAAAATCAAGATATTTGAAATGAAAATTAGCAGAACATTAGTGAAATAGTTGCCATGACTATGTATACGACACCTAGAGAAATAAAATTGCAAAAATACATGACAAAAAAATCAAGATATTTGAAATGAAAATTATAAACACCATAAGTTGGCTACAATGTAACTACTACAGTGGGTAGTCAGAAAGGTTGCTAGAGATCATCTCTGAACCTCTAGACAAAGTAGAGAAAAAGCAACATTCTTAAAATTTTTAAGAGGGTAAACTTACAGATCTTTGACAGGAAGATCATAGACAACATTAAGTGGCCCACTCAACTGATTGTTCTGCAAATGTCTGTCAGAAAATAATAAAAAACACTTAAACCCGCCAAAAAATAGTTTACCCTAAATGTGATAAAAATAGTAAAAGTAAAAGAGAGTAGCAAAAGCCTCATTTACTTACAGCACAGACTGCATGGACAAAGACCTGAAACTAGGGGGAATGCCTTGTGGAAGTTTATTGAAGGATAGATCCCTGCAATCATGTTTTAATCATTTAGATCCAGAAAAAAAAAGGATGGTTTCTTTAAGGGAAATATAACCTCAAACTAAATAAATGTGCATACTCTGTTGTTAAGATGTTTATAACAAGATTCATATTGATAATATGGGCCAGGATAAATGACACAGAAACTAAAACTTGAGTACTTTATATTAGCCATGTGAAGATTTTGTAATCCTAGGGTTCTACTGAACACAGTTCAGTTTGGGCATTTCTTTACCTAATTTCTTTATACTTGTGCACACAATTAGTGTTGAAACTAATACCTGCAGTATGCAGAACTCTTGTCTTACCAACAAGCTAAACCACATTAATGGAGAAGAATGTAACTTATTAATTCTTACAAACAAATTGGACCTCACTGATTCAAGAGAATGTGTCCTAAGTGTATTGAAAGCAAATCCTTGGATGACTACATTTTGTCTTCATAAGATCTTGACACTCTTTTTTTCACTCTCATTATCAAATAACAAGATGCATAAAGGTAATTGCTATTCATAGAAAAGGAGCATGCATTATATTTATATCAATAGTTTGTTCACATGCTACAACACATCTTCATAACTGAAACTGAAACTGATTTTTTATTGCATCCATGGACCTTCCATCTTCATAACAATATCCA
This sequence comes from Gnetum montanum, assembly GCA_015680685.1. Lineage (NCBI taxonomy): Eukaryota > Viridiplantae > Streptophyta > Gnetopsida > Gnetales > Gnetaceae > Gnetum > Gnetum montanum. Next base: position 70,890 of record MNCI01028846.1, on the reverse strand, counting down.
AGATGCACAATAATTATGATAAATTTGTCAATATTTCTGAACTAGTACAATTTTCCATGACAGTACAAAAAGAGAAAATTCTTGTAAAAGTGAACTGAATGATGCAGATTGAAAGTGCAGCATTACTCAAAAGTATTTTGAGATCTTGAATGGACTAAAGCTATTTGTGACAGCTGCATTAGGAAATTATATGTCAACATTTCTTCATTAACCTATTTTTGCATATGATGTGATGACCGTGTTAATTTATAAAACCAAAATCATAAAATTCTATAAAAAGGCATGCCAGGTTTCACTTTTTACTAAGCTTTTTCCTAAGTATCCTGTTTCAATTAGTCCAGTTGTTTGAAAATGTTATAAGTTGAACATGTTCAATCACACTAGGTAGTCCTCATCTATCTCAATTGGCATCAGAGCCATCAGAGACATTTTCAGCCAAGAATCAGCTCAGTATAACTAATTCAATATGGTAGCACAAATTGAGTGACACATTTACTTTGGGTTCAACTAAGCTCAATTTTTGTGGTAATTTGTACTTGTACCATATTGGAGAGAAAGCATTCCACAAGGGACTTCAATAAGAAGATAGCAAGGGTTCATAAAGATTTTTTGAGTTTGAACCTTAAGAACATGCTGAAAGATAAAGATTAACTAGTACTGCCCAGGGATGCAACCGAAAATAGCACAATTTATGATGATGATGAGGTGCGTAAAATGTTGCAACCATTTAGGTGATGAAAGCATTATTTGTCACTATAAAAGGCCTTGCAATATCTTCATAACACAAGGACAGTTTTATTAAGCAATCATTTGGGTTGAGAATTCACATGCATTAGCATACGTGTTGTCTAGAATTTTAGTGGCTAATGTTTTAAACTCTTAATGACTGAATATTTTTAAAATATTACAACAAAAATTTTGATTCGTTTTCAAACCAAAAAGAAAAAAAAACTTCTTTGGCATGAACAATGTGTTTTGATAAATGACTCAACTACAGAAAAAAAATTAATGTTATGTGAATATATTGTGAATGTTGAAGCTATAGATAATTTTAGGGAGAAATACTATCTAAAATTATAGTACAGGTTTTAGCTTGTCAAATGATCAACAAAGTTTGAACAAAACTTGCATATGAGTGATAGTACAGGTTATAGTATACCAATATTTTTTTTAAACATTGATAATGCCTACATATGAGTGATATAATGTTGTATGGTCAACAAACAATTGCTATTTGTAAGCAAGTAAAATTCTTACAAAGTGGACAGTTTTGAAAGCTTGTTGAAGAAATCAAAAATTTGTCTTGAAAGAGAATTGTGGCTAACATTCCTGCATTTGTTGCAAAAATATTTTAGCAAGCATCTTATGCATAACAAGAGATAACGTAATTTTGAGGCATAAAAACTCACAAGTAGCTCAGTGACTTCATAGCCGCTATTGAGTAAGGAAGTTTGCTGCTGAAATTATTTCCACCAAGGTTTTTGTAGAATGTACATCTTATGGTTGCAGTTATGTCTCTTTATACGTAAAGACATATAAAAGATAAAAAATCACTAGTTACACAAAGGGAAAATACATACAAATATTTGACTTGCAGAGGAAGTTGATCTGGTATCGAGTCCTGAATGTTATTATCACTCCAGTCTCTATACCTCAAATTGAAATCAGAAGTTAAACTGACAGCTCAACTAGAAAATACAGAATTTAGTTATAACAAACAAAATGAAAAATAAATACATAATAGTCTTACAGTGTTTTTAATGAGGAAAGCCTATCTAGTTGGGAGCCCATTGTTCCTTTCAGCCCTAATCCAAAGAGTTTTCTGGCATACCCACAAAGAATATGAAATAAACACTTCAATGACAAACTAACAAGCAAAGTATTTCCATGCATACATCTATAATTGGGAATATGATGAAAACATATAAGGCAATATATCAAATGATACATTTTAGTTACTCTTCTTCCAGAACAATGTATTCCTCTCCATGACTGAGAACAGGGGCTACCACCAGTAGCATTCCACCCGGTAAGTTGTGATAGTGAATTCAAACTCTTGAACAGATTTTCCAATGCTTTAACTACACAAAACAACCCAAAAAATGAAAAGTTTGAATTAGGAAAAACGCAAGAATGAGGGGTTAACAAGAAAAATTAATGTACAGAAATAAACATAGTATTTCCTCTATCAACACGCTAAATGATACAAAAGGAGGGCTAGCCTTAGGTTGGCTATAAAACCTTGCTAAATCTCATAGAGGGGGATGGGAAAAAAGAACTTATGTAGGTGACCCTATTTTGTTCAGACAAAACTATGATGATGTTGGTTTATATGTTGTTTTGTTTGTTCTTTTATAAATAATTTTTTTTTAACCAGTCACCATAGATTGAGATCTCCATTTTGATTTAAATAAAAAAAATCCAAATTGATTTTAGTTATAATATCCATATTCCTTATCATTCTAGCTATTCTCAAAGTATTAAAATTATCAATGCTATGAATATTGAAATCGTATAGGTAATACATCATAAATAAATGTTAACAATATACCTGAATTCAAACTCATCATTCAACCAAGCTAACTTAAAATGTTGTAACCTCAAGATTCATGTTTTGGCAACTCCGCCATTATTGCTTTGGGAAACTAAATGTAGACTAACTGTTGCTATTCTTGTTGTTTCATTTTTCCAATAGCTAGCTGTACATATTTGCTAGTTCTATATTAGGACATTTATTAAAATGGAGCTGATAATACATCACGCCTAATCCATTGTAATCAAGATGAGTTTAGTTTTGGTTATTGATTCAAACAAAGACATTCTGAAACCATGAAACTTTCCGTAAAAATTGCTAGTAACAATTTCATAACTTTGCATGAATTTAAACAATTTAAGTACAGTTGGCAGCATCACCCATCATCATACATGTCTGGGGAGTGCTTTCAACTGAAAACCACTTTTCAAAATACATCCAACAATTTTTAGAATTCAGTAAACTTGCCACTTTTATACTTTCCAAACTTTCTGTAGAAAGACAAAGCATCCCTTCATGTTTTATTATGTGGCAAAGCAAGAAATATTGTGCAGAAATCTTTATGTTTTATTGTACAGCAAAGCAAGAAATGCCTTCTAATTCAAACAACAGAGATGGCAAATGGTTCTAACATATATCCATGGAAAAAGAATATATAAACTAAATCTAAAAAAAGAGTGATGATACGCATAATAGTAAATATTTATGTGTGATGAAAGCGATAGCATTCCACCACTGGTTTGTGATGAACTTGGCTAATTGACCAGGCAGCAATTTCCTAGGGAGGGGGGGAAAAAAAGAAAAGAGTGGTGTAAGCCTTACAATGAAGACAAGGAGGACTTGAGCAGAGGAATCTCTAAACGGGCACCATAAGCAATGGTCACATCATTTGACATATCCTTTCAATCAAACTCTCATTAACTATGTCATGTCACTTCCTTTAGTTTAGCAGCTCCAGTATGATAGCCTTCACAGCTGATTCTTGAACTAACAAGCATAAAGCAAAGACAGAGAGAGGAATGACTACAGGCATGGAACTGGCTTTTTACCCTATCTTTGCCCCATGAAACGTGCACATTTCATTATGGGAAACAACGAAAACATCAGCATACTCATCATCATTATGGGGGACTAATATTGGTTCTGCTTCATTGCAGAGCATGAACAGAAGAAATCCAAATGAGGTGGACCCACTTAGCCAGTTTTCCGCACAAGAAATCAAGGTGGCAACCCACAATTTTAGCTCAAGGGTTCATCTTGGGGGCTTGGCATACAGATGCAAAATCAAGGGCAGAGATGTGATGGTGAAGAGAATGAGTAACAAGCTTGCTACAGGAGGCCTACAGCCTCTACACAAGCTCCGCCATGAAAACTTGGTGGAGCTTCTTGGAGTTTGCTACTACCACGAGGAGGAACAGAAGCCCAGCAAATCATTTCTTGCTTACGAATATGTGAATGGTGGATCTTTGGTGCAGAACTGCCCAGACCCCCCACCATTTTCATTTGCAGAGAGGAAAAATGTGTGGAATAGGCCTCCTCCTCCTCCTGCTGCTTTTTTGAAAGGCCTGTCATGGAGACAGAGGCTCCAAGTTGCAGTGGATGTGGCAAATGGATTAAGTTGCATCCACAGGCACAACAGTGCCCACATGAACGTCAGGCCCAGCAATGTTGTTCTGGATGAAAAGCTCAAAGCAAAGTTGGGAAATTTTGCCATCACAAGGTCTGGCATTAATGCAGATTTTGCCAAAAACAACAAGAAGCTTAAGCCTAATAAGCAACAAGACATAATTGCTTTTGGTTTTCTGCTTGTACAGCTCATCTCTGGCCACAAGGAAGTGATAGTGAAGATAGAGAAGAGAAGCTAAGAAATTAGGTGGATCCATCGTTGCAGAAATCCTACCAGATTAATGGTGTTGTGATGACAGCAATAATTGCACTAGAATGTTTAAGGGGTCTGCAGCGTCAGAGTTGCCCCTGCATTGCAGATGCTGCAGATAGGCTCTCCAGGCTGCTCCATGTCTGTTTTGAACACCACGAATGTTTTTAGCAGTCCCTGCATTTTTTGTTTTTTTGTTTTTGTTTTTTCAACTTGTTTTCGTCCTTGTTAATGAAAACCAATCTCTTGGTGGTGGAATACCATCGTCTTCACCTTAGCTTACGAAATAGGATTGTTTATATGAATTCTGTATAGTGATATTATCTTTGTACTGTTTACAGCCATTCAATTCGTTCAAAGGCGACACCCTATTTTCGTTTTTTTAAATTATGATGTTCCCATGATTTTCGTGATTTTATGGAAGAATTTTACCTTGAAAGTATCTAAAATATGCAATAAAGAAAAACCCGACACATATCACCAGACCTAGCAGTGGCGGCAGACCTAGTAGTGGTGGCATCATTGCCATGCTGATGAGCAGCAGCGGAAGCAACCAAAACCTCATTGCCATTGACATGGTGACCACAAGAACCAAAGAACAAGATTACTGCAGCAGAGCAGATTCTTGCAGCAAGAATGATCAAAACAAGCACAAAGCGACGTCGCTGTGGTTGTCCTCCAGAGAGCTGAAGCTCACCAAAGATTCCTTAAACGGAAGGTCCAAATCAAAAGATTCCTTAAACGGAAGGTCCAAATCAAATATCGCTGATGTCTTTTTAACTGAAATAACGGAAACAACATAACCAAGTAAGCGAGAGTAGAGCAGAGCAAAGCATGAGCAAAGTTTGAGTTGAGAAGAAGAAGAATAGCGCCGAATGCCTTCTTATATACATGATGCCAGGTCCCATTGGCGTTGGCGTTCGTCGAGCCGTTGCCGTCGTCGGTCTACCTTCATTGTTTCCCAAAACATTTTAGCTCCCCTTCCTCTCCTATAACAATAAAGTGTTAGCCTAATAGTAAGACACTTGATTTAGAACCTCCATGTCATGGGTTTGGTTCTAGTGGGCAATGCTAGGTTTTAAAGTTTTAATTGGACTATATACCTTGGGGTGTACATATGTTTCAATTATTTTAGGTTATAACACCCTCCACTTATTGATTCATATCACTTTAATATTTTATATTTTAAACACTCCTTCACCAATAGAGTTTGACATAACTGAAGCAACTTAAAAGAGGAAAAACCTTGTCATATTTTTATTTGACTTGAAGATCACTTCACTAGAAATAAAGTGTGCCCTAATTAAAGCAACCTAGTGGTACAAGTCTTGGCATAGTAACCTTAGGTCATAGGTTTGATTCTACAAGGTAGCACTAACTTATAAACTTCCATAAATTTTGGGTTATTTCAGGTTTCAACACCCCTAATAATCAAAGCAACCTAAAAGGAAGAGAGTATAAATAAATACATGTATTGCACAAAAAAAAAAGTTGAAGAATGGTCAAAGAAAGAAAAAAAAAAGGATCATCACCCAAAGCCACAGTGCTCATCCTACTAAGCAGGGTCCTCAGAGAGTTGGTAGATGAGTGAAAGCCTAACCTCTTTAGGTGGCTACCCCTAGGCTCTAACCCAGGTCATCAACTTGAATGTAGTAGACATGATTGTGATTAAATAAAAACTAAAATTTTATAATGTTCGTAAACCCTCTAGATCTACTAGAGAGTAGAAATATACATGCTATGAGTTTTGAAAACATAATTAAGAAAGTTACTAAGGATTCTTAGTAATATTTGAAATAATTAAACCAAATTTGCAAGTAATATTTCATTTATGTTTATTGTGCTCTAATGCATGACATTATAGAAAAATGTGGTATTCATCTTTAATGCTATTTATATTGCACAATTGGCATATTAGTTCTTCATGAAGAATTTTAAGCCACCTACATGTTTCAACATTCAAATGATAAGATGTCATTTGTGCTATGCTAATTGTGCATCAAAGATGAGTAAATAACAATAGTTTGCATTTGAATTAATGCATTTGATGATACTATTCAAATAGAAATGTTTTTTTCTTTCTTCCACACTTTTCTAATGTTTTTGAAATACTACTTGTTTTACCACTTTATGAATTAGGTTAGGATCATAATAACAAATCTAGTATTGAATATTCTATTTATTATGCTATACAACTTTATCATAGAGCCATCCTTTATCATAGGTTTTCATCATCACTTTTTAACATATTTATCCAATGAAAATGCAAAAGGATCATGAGTTTAGGCTATAAATTAATAAATAGCTTCAATCTATAACACCATCATCTCTCCTTCAAGAAGCATAATATCATATTGTGTTTGTCTATTCATTTTGAATTCATCAAGTAGAAAAAGCTTTTGAATGTCTTTTATCTATTTCCAATATTTATTTGATACAATAGGATTCCATACAACACATCCATAAAGAAATAATAAGTCCAAGAAAATGCTTAAATTTTATGCATTGTGGATTCATAAACATTGATAGTGGAATTTCAAATAAAATTATTTCTCTTAATAGTATTAATTTCTTTAATTATTTTGATATTTTTGGCTTAGTTGAAACTTGGGAGGATGAAAACACATAAGATTTTGTTACTCTAGGTTTCACTAATTTTTTTGTAAAAAATTATTAGAAAATGCAGAAAAGGAAAATCGTCAACAGACGTTGTATGTTTAGTTATGAAATCTAATGAAGTTAAGAACTACAATATCATAGATGTGATATCGTAGCCCAACATATGATATCATAGATACAATGTAGTGGGCTATAGTCATGTCTATAAATATGAGCCCGTTGTTGAGTCGAAAACAAGTTTTTGCTAATACTTAGCAAAATTCTTGCAGTTTGTTTTCTTGAAGTTAGAGTTAATTATGAATGCCACAGTGTGATGAACTATAGTGATACAACATCTTTATTCAAGTGGATTATTCCTAGACACAATTCATGAATGACAATAAATATTGAGATTGTTCTTCATCATTGTAGCATCTCACATAGAATAGATTTACTTTCCATGTTGTTTACTTTTACTATGTCATTTATAGTTCCTAAGTCATTTAATATTCTGATGTTCATTAGTAAGGTAGAATGAGTATAATTGGTTTCGGGCATAAAGTGTTATTGTTTGATAACTCAGCAATGACTTTTCTTGATTCACTTAGTAGTAAAGTTACTTGGTAATCCCAATAACAATTACATTAACCCAGGATGTGTACGGAAAACCAATAATAGATACTTATCATCATAGGATAGAATAGCCTTACATTTTCATTGTACTTAAAAATATAATTTACCATCATTTTCATTATGTTTACTTTTATCATACTTAAAGCCAAACAACATCATCTTATCATATGTCTCACTAAGAGTTAAACCATATGTTTTGCACCTTGTTTACTCTAAGTGGGAAGACAATGATTACAAACTCATTAACAACTCACTAGTATAATTACATTGTCCATCCACGAATTATGATCTAGTCATAAGTGAGCACTTGTGACCTGAATGGTTGAGTGTTGGAATTTTTTATCACTCTTCATCAATGTTGTTGCTAGGGATTTTATAGTGTTTGCTAGTTAGTTGATCTTACACAATTGGTTACATCAAGTATCACCAAGCCTATCTTTCATACTTAAAATAATTTTTCAAAATACACACACTTAAGCATCAACTAAATTAAAATGGCTTTCATACCCAAAGTGAAATCTTGGCCTACTATTGATCTCAATGAAAGTAATGACAGAGACTACAATGAAATAGATTAGATGTCAAATTAAGAATCGAGGATTTATACATGGAAATCTCCAAGGAGGATGAAGTTGGAATTATTTAGAAATAAAGAGTTTCATGTATCATATAATGTGATAATGGGTGGAATTGCATGTAGAAAGTATAGATAACAAGACAAGATACAATCCTAGCATGCAATAGATGTGTCAAGGATATGTGTGTACAATAATGTCTATATGTAGCAATGACAAAGCAAGACAGCACCCACTGGCTAATTAATGAAGTTGAATCAAAATCAGCCAGATACATGGAACCAATTGAAAACATTACAAGTGCCTACATAGAAGAAATTGACAAAATGGAAGAGATACAAAGAAAACCTCCATACACTAAGTTTCAATAATATGAGGATGTAGAATGGGGAAAATTTAAGATACCATGTAAGTATGAACAAGAACTCCTAGAACTAAAAGCCTTACTAGATACACTTGAATATGCTTTCCTTAATAACAAAAAGTCAATAATTATAAATGCCAGTATTGACAAAGAATAGAAGAGAAGATTATTGGAAGTGGTAAAAAAAATGATCAATTTCATTTGCATGGTCTTCTACTAAAATCATTGACATTAATCCACGAATCTGTCAACATCATATCTACACTAATCCAGCTATTAAACCACATCACCAACCTCAATGAAGTTTAAACCAAAAACTCAAAGAAGTTGTCAAATATAAATCCTAATTCTAAGTACAGTGAAAATGTAAATCTATTTTATCCTATGGTGATAAGCATCTAGTCCTCTTTTTTCATACACATCTTGAGCTAATGTAACTATTACTATGATTACCAAGCAACTTTACTATTGAATGAATTAAGCAAAGTTACTACTAGATTACCAAACAATTATATTTTACACTTGAAACTAGTTGTACTTATTTTGCCTTAATAATGAACATTGGAATTTTAAGTAACTTAGGAAATGTAAATGACTTAGTAAACATTATGGAAAAGTAAACCTATGCTGAGTTATATGTTGCAATGATGAACAATCTTAATCTTTGTTTCCATTCATGAATTATGTCCAGGAATAATCAACTCAAATAAAGATTTTGTACAACTGTAATTTACCATACTACAAGCATTCACTTTAACTTTAACTTTAAGAAAACAAACTGCAAGAATATCACTAATTGATGGGAAATTTTTTTTTTCAATGTGATAGTGGATTGGTATTTATAGGCATGACCATGACCTACTACATTGTATCTACATTGATATATGCAAAGTTAGAGTATCGTAACTATGATATTATAGACTCACACATAAATTGTTTCATCATAATCCCACGACTGACTGAAAACTCATTCTTGAGTTCAAACAAAAAGAGGATAGAGTTCTGTATAAACTTGTGGGATTATATAGAGTTCGATATTATACATATTTACATAACTGACTCTCCTATGAATGTCGCATCATGGTTTGAGTGGTGTTAAAAGAATTATCATGCAATGCATGATTGACACATATAACAAAAGTAAAACAAAACAAAACAAAATAAAACAAAACTAAGCTCGATGTAGCTATCTTCAAGTTCAAGCAATGATGGCTTCTTCACTAGCTTTTTTCCTTTATTATGTGGCTTTTGGAACTAATATCAGTTTAGTAATGCTATGAGCTTCTCTTCCTCTGATTTAGGATCGTGTACTATTCATGTGAATTCAACAATGTTGGCTTGAGTCAATATTGTCCAAGGATATGATAGTTGTGAAAATAGCTTATTTTTCTTAACATACCATGTTGCAAACTATGTCCTTTCTACCTCAAAAATCTTGGCCACTTTCTCCAATTTCTAATAATCTATCATTCTTCTGGCCAAGTTTACAGTTGCATATTCTTGATCCTTGAAGCTAGTCTTGGCTACTTGTAGTTCATAGTTTACCATGTAAAGCTTCTATTATGCATCGTTCTTATCTACAAATTTTTTTTCATACATTAAGTATATTGTAGCCACTTGCTACTCTAAATCTATTCTTAGCCTACCTGATGACAACATGGCAAAGTTAGCATATCAAAGATTTTCTAACCCCATGTATTCTGTTAGGTCTTCATTCTCTAAGTCTTTATTTTTAATCTTGGCTTGATGAACATGGGTAAGGCTGTCTAGGATGGATTTTCAATTAGATGTCTATTTTGTGATGGAAGTGATTCTGGCTTTGGCCATCTAGATTTCTTTCTTATTGAAGTGCTCTTTCAACCTTCATGCTTCTTGGCCTTATTTTTTCATGCACTAATTTTCGTTGTACTGCATATACTTCTTCCATTGATAATATTCTATTCTCAAGGATCAATTGTCTTATATCAAGTTTAACTCTAGCAAATTACTCTCTTAATTGATGAATGCTTTCTTCTAACACATTTTTTTTATTTTTCAATGTTTGTCAACCTTAAGTTCTTTACAACAATTCTATTGTTTTCCTCCTCTAGTGTAGCAGTGTCTACTACTAAAACATTCTAGACTTCCTTCTTCTTTTCTATCTCCGTGTGTTTGTGTTTGACCATCAGTTGGCCAATTTGCTCATGTTTGAATTGTTCAAGCTAGTGAGGTGTAATGTGTCACGTAGGGTCTTGTCTCTTAGCTCTTAGTGTAGCTAATTTTTCTTCTAACCTTTGCACTTCACTCTCTATGTGTTGCATCTTAGTTTTTGACATGACCAGCTTACCTTTTATGGACATTTATTCAAACTGGACTACAGTGATATCATTAGGGATATCAAACAATCTTTCTAACAAATCTTCATGCTTTGCAATGGTCATTAATGTTCTATCTATGGTTTCTAGATCTTTAGTTCTAATAATATCAGTTGGTGGCACAATAAGAAGATTGAAGGATTCCTTGATATGATTAGTTATAACTTCTACTACTCCTGTTGCATCTTGATGTTGCATTACCATAACTGTGGCTCCTTCTTCTATTTTCAAAATTACTTAGAAGGATGCAACATTCCCTGAGATTTGCTATGCCTAGTCACTATCCCATTTTTCCCACAAAAATACTTGACCACTTGTCAATCCTATTGATATGGTAGGTCTATTGATATTATCCCTGACTCTATAGATACTTGAGACCTCTTTGCTACCCCAACTTATTATTTTTTTGTGATCTACTGTAGGTGGCTAATAAAGGATCTATATTTTTGTTCTGTTAGTGAATCACGTTGTTTTGTTTGTCTCGCAATTGAAGTTGGTCCATTACTTATTTTGTTCCTATGGTTGGAATAATTGCCACTGATGCAAATCTTGTTGCAACCTTAATGCCTGCTGGTTTCTCAACTTGATTCTTCTTGGATAGCATTGGCTTGGAGATTCTAGCATGTGATGCATTTTGTGCTTTGCGAAGAACATCATTAGTGTAGCCTAAAATTCCAACTTATCAACATAATTACCTAATAAGACAAGGGAATGACAAAGCAGATTTCTCTATCTTCTTCTTCTTAAATCTTCTCTGTATCTCTAGGAACTGTAGATAGAGGATGTTAGCTTGGAATTTCTCCATTAGGATAGCACTTCATCTAGTAACATAGGCAGAAATTTGATTAATCCTATTCATTGATAATATGTGGTATGTCCCAATCTTGAAATAAATCTTCTTAGTAGTGTATTATCCTCTATACTTTTTTTCAATGGTTCTATATGCCCTATGTAGCCATAGATTACTTACATTTGTGTTGGACCTTGTAGATATCTAAGCTATGTTGGGTCTAACATTTGGTATATTTAGTACCTTTGCAATTACTTCTACAAAGTATTGCATTGTGACTTCCTCAACTTTTATGATGCCATCATCTTGTTTATTTTTTCAAAATTGATAGACTTCTTCCAAGTATCATTCACCATTACTTAAGATGGTTGGCCATATGGGAGATGCTTGTAGTTGTTCATAGACCTTTGCAGGTGCAAACTCCATGTAGGATCCAAAATTTAGTTCCACTATGATAGTGGACATGATGGACTTCTCCTGAATTGCTTGTAAACACTCATGGGAGAGTGTAAGATGTTGTCCTTATTCTAGACTAGGTAGTGCATTAGCTTTTGCTTATGCAAATTGTTTAGTCACAAGTGTAGATTGCTTAATACTATATGATTGTGCCTCTTGCTTAGTAGGAGGAGTTTGTCCTCTACCTCATCCTTTGCCTCTTTCCTTGGGTCTTTTCTCCCTTGGTTATGGTGCTCATCCAACTTCGGGTCTTTTGGCGGCATCTACAGTCATAAAGAATTCTAATAATTTAAAACCTATGCTATCATAATTTGATTACCCAATCATTCTAGAAAATTTCTAATAGTTTAAGAACTTTCATTGGATTTTTGGTTATGATAACAATCTTTATTCATTGTCGAATTTATTTTTAATTTTAATTTATATTGTAAAGCTAGGAAAATTTGTTACAATTGATCTTGAATGACTTATCACAATCTTCGATTTTTTATTGAAAACACATTTGAATGATCATTTGAAAAGAAACAATAAGTTTATAGCTTATGTTAGATTATGATTTGATTATCTTAAGAAAATAAGAATAACTCAAATTAGACATGTGGTGGGGAAGATATGGAGCTTTAAAGGTTTGAAAAATAGCATGAACTCCCTAGGTATGAAATGAGGAAATGAAAAATTTTCCTAACAATTCACACATATATATAGATTTTATAAGGGATGTATTGTAGATATGACATTGTGGATATGATATCACAGAGGCTCATATATCGTATCTATGATATCATCATTGAACTTTTCAAAAATTTTGTAAGTTTTAGTAAAAAAAAGAATAAAATGAATAGTGTGAAAGGTGTAAAGATGATCCATAGGGTTCTTGATCATAGATGATGCTTATAATATAATAATTGGTCATCAAAAGTATGTGAAAGAATCATTTTGTTCAAGGTAAGTCAATTAAGCTTTTAGAATATGGTTGATCAAATTTGTTGAACTTATGACTGAATACACATATGTAGGGAAATAATAATGATTGTTTAAGTATTTAGAAGATTGATGAACCGTGATATCGCGTATACACGATATCACATCCACCACGTGATATCGCATCCTGCCTCATCTTCTATAAATAAGAGGCGGCACCCTTGGTTCCAATATAATTAGATTTAGAACCTTAGTCAGATTCTTGTAGTGTTTTCATTCTAGAGTTAGAATTATTTCTACGTGCCCACAGTATGAGTCATAGAGTGAACGAATCTTTATTCGAGCAATTTCTACCTGAGCACACTTTTGTGTACGATAATAAAGACAAACTTTATGATAAACCTTGTAGCATATAGACTAAGCTAATTAGTAATTAATTATTGTTTAATGCTTTCTTAGTTAATTAATATCTCTCTCAACCTTTAACCCCCTTAGTTAAATACACTTAGTATGACTGCTTTGAGCATGCGTGTAGCACTTGGTAACCTAGTAACAATTAGCGTTTGGTAATCCTAGCAGCGTTGCACTAGTTTAGGAAGTGTACGGTAAGTGGGAACGGATACTGGTGTTAGGAACATTTAGAAACTAGTTAATGAATAGTTACTGTAATTTAGCCACTTAGTTCTCTCTCCCTCTCCTTTATTAGCAGAAGACATTAAAAAATACAAAAGCTATAAACAGCATATACCTCAAGCTTACATAATGATACAATTGTGACAATACAAGTAAGTTTGGGAAGACAACGATTGATTAACCTTGAGTGTTCCATTAAGGCGCATAAGCACTTGGTCCTTGGCATTCGACTGGATCATGCGTGAAATGATCGTATTTGTATGGTTGAGTGTAGGGGTACCTTGCCACTCATCATTGGCGCTGTTGCCAAGGACTTAGTTGTTTGTGCGTTGCGTAGAACATAGGAAATCATTCATATTGTTGAAACGTTAANACTGATCAGTTCCCAACATGCTCCTTCGTGCTCTCACACGAATAGGCATGCCACTTTTATACGCAGAATACATTGCATGTGATCATGACTCAAGAGACTATCATCCCACAGAAGTGCAACGTCAAAGGGACTTGTGAAAGGAGAGATATCATACATCTTTGAAGGGTAAATGGCCCCATGATGCTCCACACATTTTGAGTGAAATTGAGGATGGTGAACCTGCCTCAACATGTTCCCCACAAAATTATGTTCCTCCTCCTGACATTGGTTAGGAGGTAGTGTATCAAAACCTCCACTCCACTATTTTCAACCCTGGTTCCGATACTCATGAACATGAAGTGTTCAATGAAGGAACACGAACACATGATAAGGACGGACGTTCGAATCGTGATCACGATTGAGGCTGAGAGCACCAAAGAGAAGGAAGAAAACATTGTCATGGCGATGATTCTGCTTCTTCTTCACCTTCATCATCATCTTCACCCTCTCCTTTAGTGTCCAGACGTAGTCATAGGGAAACCAATCGTGAGGATAAGGGAAAAGGAAGTGAAAGTCATTGATGAGAAAGTCTAGAACAAGGACGAGGGCACTCTAAAGAATTAAGGCATAGAAGAAGGGAGAGTAGGGAACCATGTAGACACCATAGATGCTATGAACAAGATGATCATGAAGAACCCCTACTCGCAACTAGAAGCATGCTAGATATAATGGAGGCCGTAACAGTTCCAACAAGGCACCAAAAGGATAGTAGGATCAAGAGGTTAGACATGAACAATATCCCATGATTTGAAGGGGGATACAACACTGATCCTCAAAATCATTTATAAGCATTCCACGATGCAGGTGCCTTGCAAAACATAGAAAACGAATGGCAAAAATTGAAGTTGTTCCCAAGGACACTAGTGAAAGAAGTTGAAAGCTAGTACCAGTCCTTAGAATTGAAATCCATTCGAAGGTGGAGTACAATGTTAGAACTGTTTAATGATAAGTACCAAACATACTCCCGAGTATCTAACCCATGGAAGCAAATCCAAGGATGGAAGCAAGAAAATCATGAACCCTTGGATGCTACCATGGGTCGCTATTACGCACTATTACATCGTTGCCTTGGCCATGGTTATTCGTAGCGAGATCAACTACGCCATCTCATGGATGGAATTAGGCATGAAACAAGAAGAACCCTTGGGATGTATGCCCAAGGAAGGTTATCGAAGTTTAGGTCTCATCAAATTCATAGATTGCTAGAGCAAGTTGCCAAAGAAGAAGGTGAGCTATGAAAGAGAGAAAGTGCGAAAGAATACAACCGAGATCCTTCCCTCCAAAAAAGGGGAGTGAGATTTTGTGAGGAGAAAGAGGAGTTACCACTTGAAGAGATGGTGAATAGGAAAACTTTGCCTCTCCAAAATTTAACATTAGAAGTACTGTCAAAGGTAGATCAAATGTGGGACTCCTTGGATGGTAGGTTTGAAACTATTCTTAAAATTGTAGAGGAGTTTAGGGAGTGAGGTAGTGACCATGACAAAAAGAAAAAGAGAGAAGTGGAAAATGCACGTAACAAGGGTAAAGGACAAATGGCCATCACATAAGAGGTTGTGGATTCAGACACGGACAATGATAGTGGATGCGAGATATGCCAATACGACCATCCTAAAGGATGTTGCCCAGTGATCTCACATTTATAAGAGTCTAGGGTGTATGCACTCAACCCAAACTAAATAAATGGCAAGCACCTCGACAGTTACCTTATCCCCAAGGTAACCCAAGGCAGTTCCACCAACCTTCAACATATTATCCAAGTGGAACTCCACCACAACCCATTGAGCAACATCAACAATGGTAATACCCACAATCATGGGGGATGCCATTACCAAGGCAAGAATACCCATACCAACAACATGACCCATATGGCGACTACGTGCAGCATCCAATCTTTCCATGTGACTCTGTTAGTCACGTTACACCACAACATCACTACCAAGCCCATGAGTATTATAGAACCCCTTCTCCTAGGGGTGATAACCCACAAATATACCATCCTTCAAATCCATTCATAGCTCTCACACCAATAGCTCCACTACCATCCACTCCAACAATACAAGGGGAACTCCCTACTCAACTATAGCAATGTAATGCCACAAGGGCTGTAAATCTTCAACCCACTATTGGTTCTGACAACCGTATGAAGAAAAGACCTTTCTTCAGAACCAACAGTCCAACCAAGCCCTTACAACGACAAGTAGTTGAACCTCTGAAAACCTTGCGATCAAATAAAGCTTTAGAGCTCCCTTTGAACCAAGCATCGAGCTCAATGCATGCAGTTATGTTAACACATGCTGTTACTGACTGCATCAAGGTTGGCCACCTTCCCAGGAAATTCTCTGATCCTAGAAGCCCTCTAATCTATCTCCAAATCGCTGGGAATGAGCCATGCAAAGCTCTTCTGGATTCAGGTTCTAGAGTCAACTTAATATTGTAAGAAATGTACAAAGCCTAGAACCTGCCTCCATTAAAGAAGAGCAATATTTGCCTAGAGTTGGCTGACCAGTCCATCACTATTCCCTTGGGACTGGTGGAGGACATCGTCACCACCATGTGTGGGTGGTTGTACCTAGTTGATTTCCTAGTGATATAAGTGAATAATGGTAAAGGGGACTTTCCAATAATAATGGGAAGGGCATGGCTAAGTACTATAGATGCATGCCTAGGAATCCATGATCTTTCCTTGGAAATATCTAAGGAGAACACTTTTGGAAAGATCGAGAAGAAGAAGGTTCCATGCATTGCACACAGTGATACAGGGTGCAATTGCATGTAAAGATCATGGGTTGTGCAAATTTTAGCATTGTCTGCATGCAACTGGTGTGCACAAAAGATTAACATACAAAAGTGCCTATATACAGTAGCCACACAAAAAGAAGACACCCAGTGGCTAATAGTTGATTAGGAGAGCAACTCACTAATGTGCATGGAACTAACTAAGGGAATAACTTGCGCTTACATTGAAAGCATAGATGCACTAGAGCAAGTACGCTGCCAACTTTCAAGCCTTAACCTTGAAAACATCAAATGGGGGAAGTTGGAAATTCCTAAAAAATTCAAACAAGAGCCCCTAAAATTGAAATCATTACCCACCGGTCTAAAATATATGATTCTTGAAAATGGAAAACTGGTAATCATCAACGCAAGACTTGCTTCCAAAAAAAAAGGAA
>MNCI01028846.1:23691-53454 GCA_015680685.1 Gnetum montanum | reverse complement strand
CATTGACCAAGTCTTAGACATCATAGCAAGGCATCGCTATTACAGTTTCCTGGATGGCTATAGTGGATACAACCAAATACAGATAGCCCCAGAAGACCAAGCCAAGACAACATTCACCAGTCGTTGGGGAACATTTGTGTATAAACAAATGTCGTTTGGCTTGTGTAATGCTCCTACCATGTTTCAATGTCTAGTTCTAAGCATAATCCAATAGCAGATAGGGAACGGAGTGGAAGTCTTTATGGACAACTTCTCCACCTATGGAATAAGTTTTGATTAAGCCTTGGACTGATTAGAGCAAGTGCTAAAAAGATGCGTAAAAACCAATCTAAGGTTCAACTGGAAAAAAATCCATTTAATGGTCCAAGAAGGTGTAGTACTTGGACATAAGGTTTCACATGTAGGAATAGAGGTAGACCCAGATAAAATTAGGGTTATCCAAGGAATCACCCATTAACTGAAAACTGTCAAAGACATTTGGTCATTCCTTGGACACACTGGCTACTATAGTAGATTCACTGAGAAATTCTCCAAGATTACCAAACTGTTGGTAGAGCTAACAAAGAAGGACATACCTTTTGAGTGGACTAGGGAATGTGAATGAGCATTCCAAACCCTAAAATGAAAGCTAGTAGAAACTCCCATTCTACAAGCTCCTGACTAGTCTAGAATGTTCCACATCATGACTAACACATCCAATTATGCCTTAGGAGCCATACTTACACAGTTAGATGACCAAAACCGCCCTTACTACATCCACTGTGCAAGTAGAAGTATCGTTGGTGCACAACTTAACTACATAACCATAGAGAAAGAATTAATGGCTATAGTGTTTACACTAGATAAGTTTCGACACTATGTGTTAGGTTACAAAGTGTTCATCCACATGGATCATAGTGCAATCTGGTTCCTCATGAACAAGCCAATGGTTAGCCATCATATTATACGATGGTTGGTAATTCTACAGGAGTTCGATCTAACAATGATCGATCGGAAAGGCATCGAGAATGTAGTTGTAGATCATTTATCTCGATTGCGCTAGGACAACAAGGAGGATGAATATGTAATGTTTGATCATTTTCCTAATGAAGCCCTCTTTGATGGTGTAGTGAATAACCAACTACCCATGGAGAAAAACTGGTATAGTAGCATTCTCACCTATCTCCTTACTCAACAAACACCACAGGAGCTGGACCTTAGGAAGAAACAACAGTTCCTTCATAGAGCCAAGTACTTCATGGAGATCAATGGATAATTTTACAAAGTGTGTCCTGATGGCTTGGTTCAATGGTGTGTGCCTGAGGTAGACCAACTAAGAGTTCTCCAAGATGCTCATGAGGGCCCCTGTGGGGATCACTATGCGAGGAGACGAACGACTATTAAGATCTTGCTTGCAGGATATTACTGGCCAACATTATTTCGAGATGCCCATCAATTTGTCTGATCTTGTGAGCACTGTTAACATGATGGGGGAATGACTACCAAAATGGAGGATTCACAACAATGGATTCAACCATTAGAACCCTTCAACATTTCAGGAATAGACTTTATGGGGCCCATTACACCAATGTCCAGTGGAAAAAATTACATTGTAGTTGTTGTAGACTATTTAATAAAATGGGCTGAAGTAGTTGCTGTTAAAGACTACACATCATCTACAGCTGCACGATTTGTGCAACAACAAATTGTAAATAGGTTTGGTGTGCCACGTGCACTTATTTTAGATAATGGAACACACTTCATAGGTGCAACTTTTTGAAAGTTAATGCAACGCTTAGGGGTTGAACATAAATTAACTACACCTTATCACCCCCAAGCTGATAGAAAAGCTAAGGTCAACAATAGGGAGATCGCTAAAATATTAACTAGGACAATTAGCAAATATAGGCAAGATTGGAGCACTAAACTAAATGATGCTCTTTGGGCATACCACTCCACCTGAAAACTCCCTATAGGCTACTCTCCCTATGAGCTAGTGTACGGACAGCTTCCAATGCTTCTGATTTAAACCGAACTCCATACACTATCAACAGCTTATGACCTCCACCTCGATCTTGATCTAGCACAAAAATAAAGGTTGGCAACTTTAAACATGCTAGATGAAAATCAATTAGTTGCCCTATCATCAAATGAGTTGCACAAGGCATATAAAAAGCAACGTCATGACTTAAATATTTGAAAGGTTAAGTATCAACCAGGAGATAAGGTTCTCTACTAGAACCCCACACATGTGCCACAATGTACAAAATTTCAAACACTGTGGGAAGGACCTTACATTATTCATGCAACCTTTCCTTCAGGGGCCATGACCATATACAAACCTGAGAGCCCTGATAAGAGATTATTAGTCAATGTACAACAGCTCAAACCCTTCCATGAATTTAGAACAGTTAGTGCATGTAATACCTCTGAGAAGGGATGACCCTGCTCACTATTTTGGATCTCCTCCTTCCAACTTAGTCATGGGGGAGACAACCACCTCTACTAACCATTTGAGGCCCTCAGTTCTTTTTTAATTTTTTGTTTACAAATTTCTTTAATTTTTCTTATTTTTGTTTTACAACATTGTTTATACTTTCTCATTTCTTTGTGTGATTGTTTGTTTTTTTTCTATTGTTTTATTTTGTTTTTATTTTTGTATTTATTTGTCATTTTTGTTTTGTTAGATTTGTCACCTAATAAGTGCTTCTGATTGCTCATGTTTTTACCTTTGAGTTATAATGTTGATACTAAGGTATGGTTCTTTTGATATAATAGGCAATGAGTCCACGTCATCCATGCATCCATAAATTTCTATAGTCTCTCTTGGCTTGGAACTGTACAGTCCCCTTCTTTACTAATAAAACTATTAACGAATTGGTGACTGGGCATTTCTCAAACTAAAGAAGGACTCAAGGACTGAAAAGGGTGTGACTGCAAAGGGATTTGATGCATTTGTGTTGGCTATTCTCTTGGGTGCTTGGATATTTTCTTTTTGAGTTTTCCTTACCATTCCGACATTGCTCCATTATCGGGAAGCTGAGCCAATAAAAATAAGTCTTTGTATGGTGTGGTTTTCAAGCAAAAAAGAAGTGAGAATTCAAAGCACACCCCTTAGAAAAAATAATCATCTAGGCTACAAGCACTAGTTATGGAACTAAACAAACATGTTCCCTCTAATTAAGGTCCTTTCTCGCTTCCTACTTCTCCCTTTCTCATTTTCCTCGGAATGGTGTTGGCTCTTTGGTGAAAGCATTCTTGTTACTTCAAGTGGATGGATTGGCCAAGTGTATTAATGTGAAGTCATTGGATGTGGACTATTTCAGGCTAGATTTGGAATGAGATTTACTCAATCACATTAACCATAAATACACAAGGGGCTATACACCACCTTGTTCTTGGGACTCCATTTCATTCTCTTCTCCCCATTATCCCTTCCTCATTTCCCACTTCATTGTCGGTTGTATCAGTAGTCTCTATCTTGGTTTATGCATTATTTTCTCTTTGGTGGATTCTTGTGGTTAAGTCTTTAACTCTTACTTCCAAATGACATTTCTAGAGCCTATGGACTCTTTGAATGTGGGTTTGTCAGGGTATAAAGGACATGAGCCTACTTTGGAGAGGACCCACTAGCATTCCTATTTGGTGCATCAGTTAACTTCTTTCCCTTAAACATTTTCGCAATCAACATTTTTTTTGTTTCATTCCCATCTCTGACATCCATTTTATCGGTGTTGCTATTTTTTATTTTTCTCCATCTTCCTTATTCTTTATCTTTTTCTATTCTATTGCTACCAGAGGATCGCTCTTAGTCATGGGGGCCCTGGTCCAACATTTTCAATTTTTCCTATCCCCTACATCTTGGGTAGTCACCAGTGTTATATCTCTAGAATCCATATTAGCCATATCACAACTCAGCCAATGGATCTTACACTGAGGCAAGGTATCAACTATATTGTGACTTCCTTATCCTTGCTCATATGTGACTGTGTTGTGTGTGCAAATGGCAATCATACAACAATGGACTAGACCTGGAGGAAATACTCAGGATGGACTGGTGTTGGAACAGTTGTGAAAGAAACAAGATTGATGGCACTGCTATGGATGGACAACGGAAGGTGCAATCTTGGCGTTGGTAGCAACACATCTTCTTCTTCTCTCTCTCTCTCTCTCTCTCTCTCTCTTCTCTCTCAACTGCCAAATAAGGCTAGATGTCAGTTGTGTATAGTGTTCACTCTTGTAGTCATGAATACTAATGTTGTCATGTATTGTAATGTTGATCCGTTCATGTCATTCCATTCACCATTAGTTGTCATTCAAGTCAATAATCCCATACCTTCCCAATATTTTGTAAGGAACTCGAGGACAAGTTTCATTCAGTCATGGGGGTATGATGAACTGTGATATCGTGTACGAGATATCACATCCACCACGCGATATCGCATACATGATATCACATCCTGCCTCATCTTCTATGAATAAGAGGAAGCACCCTTGGTTCCAAAATAATTAGATTTAGACCCTTAGTTAGACCCTTAGTTAGACTCTTGCAATTTTGTCATTCTAGAGTTAGAATTATTTCTGTGTGCCCGTAGTAGGAGTCATAGAGTGAGCGGATCTTTATTTGAGCAATTTGTCCCTGAGCACAATTTTGTGTATGGCAATAAAGATGAACTTTATAATAAACCTTGTACTATATAGATTAAGCTAATTAGTAATTAATTATTGTTTAATGCTTTGCTAGTTAATTAATACCTCTCTCAACCTTCAACCCCCTTAGTTAAATATACTCAGTACGACTGCTTCGAGCATGCGTGTAGTGCTTGGTAACCTAGTAATGATTAGCATTTGGTAATCCCAGCAGCATTGCACTGGTTCAGGATGTGTACGGCAAGTGAGAATGGATACTAGTGTTAGGAACATTTAGAAACTAGTTAATGAATAGTTAATGTAAGTTAGCCAGTTAGTTCTCTCTCCCTCTCCTTTATTAGTAGAAGACATTAAAAAATAAAAAAGCTATAAAAATCATATACCTCAAGCTTACTTAATGATACAATCATGACAATACAAGTAAGTTTGGAAAGACAACGATTGATTAACCCTGAGTGTTCCATTAAGGTGCGTAAGCACTTGGTCCTTGGAGTTCGACCAAATTGTGCGTGAAATGCTCATATTTGTATGGTTGAGTGTAGGGGTACCTCGCCACTCATCAAAGATATAGGATGATGTGGAATTAGTCATCAAGTATGAAACACAAAAGTTATACATATGGATCCTTCCCAAAGTAGGCTCCTGCCTTTAATGCTCTTGTATAACCACACCTACAAGTATCTGTAGGCACTCAAGGAGTTGAATGTAAATCATACCTATTTTTCAAGACATACATGTTAGTATTGCCCCAATAAGAAAATAATGCTATATTATACAAAAGCATCAAATTATAATTATATATAGTGGTGAGGTGGAATGGTAGTAGTAGGGATTTCAGAAAATGGAACATGATGTATCTTACCATAAACATAATAAATTTTATGTGTACTGCATGGCTAAAATGATCATTAGCCTTTTTGTCCAAGATCCAAATTGAGCCCATACCACTTACCAGTGACATTGCATTGTATCATCCCAAAACTAAGAATCACAAGACTATCACAACTACAAGAAATATTATTACTTGGCAATGAACCACAATAAAGCAATTTTATTACTACATAGTTTATTTTAAATGAGACTTGGCCATTGAACAAAGGAGTGTCTTCAGGCATGGGTAACATGTCTTTCTAGTCCCATAATCAATGTGAGTCCAAGAAACATTGAAATTTCTAAGAAGTTGCCTACCTTCAGGCATGGATAATATGTCTTTCTAGTGGAACCCCTAGAAATTTGATTATATGCAATTTTTATATTATTATTATGTCAATCTTACCAAAGGACTACATTTAGGCATGGATAACATGTCTTTCTAGTGACATGGTAAGGTAGCACTTATTTTAGGACACACTTCCATTTTTCGTTAGTACTAAAGTAAATCATACAAATTAACTACATAATAAGACTTATAGTAGTCGCTTTAAATAATTCACAAATCCTTTGTCATGCCCTTTTCATTCCCACTTGGTTCTTTAAATTTCCATCCAGGCATAATGATCCTAAGTTTATTTTAGTTTTATTGTGGAAGAATGTCATTATGTCCATGGTAAGAATCTCTTATTATTGGAAATGAGTGGATGGATGATGTGGTACCACTGTATATACAATCAATCCTTTGATGACTTGATAGGGTGAAATTCTCATTATTTCAACCACATCTTGTTTATTTCTTTACACTTTATTAGAAAAATCAACAAAAGTTATATGCATGAAAAATGATAAAATCATAGAAGAATGAGAAATGGGTAAGAATAGAAAACATATAAAGAATTTGAAAGATATTAAAGAATGAAAAATGATAAAAAAATGTGAAAAATATGAAAGAATATAAAAGATATTAAATAATGTAGAAAATGGTAAAAATTTAGAAAAGTATGATCCAAACTTGTAAACCAAAAAATTATAAAACAAAAAAGTTAAAATGCACTTATTAATTCCCAATTCAAAATAGAACATCTTCCCCACAACTGAACTCATGAATGAGTATTTGAAAAATGGACCATACATCCCTAGGATCATACACTATAGGTTTGTTGCTTATAATTCTTAATGATTTATGTTTTCGTTTATTATCCCATGTAACATTGATGAAAATCAAATTTTGATCATTTGGAGACACATATCTTGTTGGAAAAGATAGTCTTTCAATTTTAGAAAATCCCAATATGTTTTCTTGTTTACTCTTAATTTTAGGTTTTGAGTTTCTATGTTTACTACTTATTGTTATTGTATGATCATGGTTTAGGATATCCCTCTGTGAGTTCTCAATTTGGTTCATTTTCTTGGGGTAAGAGTTAATAAGTGAGTTGGATGTTTTCATGCATGTCTTGGATAGTTTTATGTTCTCACTTCTTAACCACTAGATGTCTTTTGGTTTAATGGCCATTATTATTTTTTGTATACACAATTATTTTTTAAATTTGTTGTGGGCTAGTGTAAGGATCATGTTGACATTTTTTATTTTTAGTTCACAACTACACCCTTCTTCATTATAAGTAATGCATGGAGTTCTTTGCATTTGTATGGCTCCTTGCTTATCTTTCTTAAAAATTTCCAAGGATAAGTCTTTGATTCCTAGCTTAGCATCAATTGTACTAAGCCATGCTCTCCCCATAATAATAAAAAAGTATTTGTTATCATTCTTCACATCAGTCAAAAGCAAATTTGCTAGATAAGACCACCCATTGATAGTGGTTACCATAATTTTTATCTATCCCAAAGGAATTGTAACTAATTGATTTCCAAGCTCTAGTCCTATTTATTACTTCTTTAATGTGGGTAAATTCCAAGCCTTGTACATATCTTGAGATATAAGATTTACTCTTGACCTAGAATCCAGTAAAGCTTTACATAGTATATTTTCAACAATTTGCAAAGAAATTAGAGGGTTTTTAGGATCTATCCTTTTCTTAGAAAGAGTTTCTACTTTTATCTAATCTAATACTGTATTAGCAAGCATGAGAGTTGTAATCTTCTAGTTTATTTGTTGCAAAAGCATGGTACTATCTTGAGGACTTCATATGGAAGGAGCTAAGTTAGATGAAGTCTTCGTCCTTTAAGTCTTTTCTAGACTTGTCCTAAAGAAAAGATGTTTCCTAGATTTTCATGTAGTGTTGCCAGTATGATCCTCTCTTTGTATACTAACTACCTTGGTAGCATTTTTCTACTTTGGCTATGTTGGTAGTTCCTATTGCATGATCGGTGGTGGTACTGGTAGTAATGAATTAGGAGTTTGATAAGAGGGACCTGATGGTGGTTGAGACGTGTAAGGATGATGATTTATAGGTGAGGTTGTAGGCCTATGATATTTGGGTGAATAATAGGAAGAGGAAGTATGAGCAAAAGTGTTTCAAAGAGAGATAGAACATTGTACATAGTATTCATAGGAGCCTAGTTTTCTATATGGATACTACTACCTTGGTGGTGGCATTTTCCATAATTGTGGTTGTTGCCATTGCTACTGGTGTTATACTTTAGGTTGAAGATAAGCCACACTTAGATAGTACGATTATTGGTAAGGTTGCCTAAATTACCTTGTGGATAAGGTAATCACCTAAGCATTTATTTCTTAAAAAATCTCAGATTGAGTACATATGCCATGGACTCCTAGAGGTGGACCATGATGGGACAATATCCCTTATAATGTTCATATTAGCACACTTTGGAACCTACATCATTTTTTGAGCTTGAGTCTGTTACTTTCTCTATTGTAGCAACTTTTCCTTTATTCTTATAGTTCTCACATCCATTGTCCTTTTTCTTCTTTCTACCCTTATTTTAATTAAAATCTTGTTTAGTTCTTTCCTTCACTATCTTGAGTCCTATAACAAAATTTTCATCCATAGAATCCCACATTTTCTTTAACTTTGTTGTGATATCATTGACTAATTTTTAAATAGGTAGAGTCTTTTGCTAAATTGCATCTTCTAATGTTTCTTCTTCTTGTGTTTCGCATATTCTTACATCTTTTTTTTTTTTGATATTTAGGTCTTTATTATATTCTTCAACTAATTCACTTTTTTGTAGCTTCCCTTCCTCTTTTGTCACTTGCTTTATTAATCGTTGGATTCGATGAGCTGTTCTCAGATAATCTACCTTAGACATATACTCCAAGGATTTTTGTTATTTTGTTTCTTAGCTCATTGATGATATGTCATAGTTGTTCCTTTTGGCAAAATCCATTTCTTGGGCATTAATATAATAATGAGTAATACCTACCCATTGCTGCATCAATGGATTCATATGTTCCTTGTTTCTATCCTTGGATTTGTTTTCTTAGATTCAGCACTCTAGAGTAAGTTTGATACTCATCATTAAAAAGCTCTAGCATTGTAGTCCATCTTTGGATTGATTCTAGCTCTAAGGATTTGTACCAGCTCTTTGCTTCCTTAATGAGTGTTTTAGGAAATAACTTTAGTTTCTGTCAATTATTATCTATATTTTGTAGAGCACAAGCATTGTGGAAGGCTTGGAGATGATGTTGTGGATTTACATTATATATGCTTTTGAATTTTGGAGTATTATTTATGTAAAGTTACTTGATGCAACTATCCCTTAAATGCCTAGTAGGAATGTATTGCAAGTGGCTAATAAGGGTTCTTCATAATGTTTAGGTTTGTAGGCTCTATTATAGTGGTGACCCCTCCAATGCTCATGATGCTCTTTTCTTTCATGTGTAATCCTTTATTCTCTTTCTTCATGGTCATCTTCTTCATCATTTGGATGTCTTCTTACGTTTACTTATCTCTCATGATGTCTTCTTCTTTCTCTATTGTGATTCCTTGGTCTTCATTCTCGCTTGTCAAAATTTATTGATTCACAAGGAAAAAGATGAGAGAGTTGGAGAATGGGGTCAGATGATTCTCATTTTATGACTTCTTGATTCATCTCTTTTAGATACATTGGAGGTATTAGGTCCTAAATTCCTCCTAAGTTTGAAGTCCTTATTTTTTCCATGGATTTCTACAAGAGTTGAATGTAACTTTATTTTTATAAGATCTTCAGTACATATTATTGATGTCTAGGAATGAGATCCATGAGTCTAGTAGAATTTTTTAGCTTAGAATGGTGCATCTTCTTTTGCTTCAAGGATAACTATCTATGATGCTTTCTTTCCTTTATCTTGTTCATATCTTTCCTTCATAATAGCATTCCTTCTCGCTTGAGGCTATGTTGGCTGATATGGTCTGGTCATGTTTTTAGTAACTTGATATCCTTCTTGAACATGGCCAAGATTTCACCTTATGAGGGTTTCTTAAAGCATTAATGGTGCTAAACGTTCGGGTGGCAAGATAATGTTACCCTATTATTGTCACATTTGACCATTTCATGGAACAAGCGTAATAAGGGATTTTGTTAATTATATGGTCTATTTTGAAATTTTAAAAAAAATTTAAGAGATACAATCAATTCTGAGTTCCACTCTTGAGGGCACCAAGCAAGAAATGGATGTGCAATACCCATATTTAATTAAAATGAAAAATCCAAGTTGAAGAGCAAGAATCGGATGAAGTAAAAATAAAAAATTGTTGGTCATATTATTCAAGTTTCCTATAGCAGATCCATTATGTGTGCAATCCATAACTAAAAATAGCAAATGTGGATTTGGAAATTTGAATCCAAATAATATTTTATAGTTGATTAAACAATATAAATAAAAGCCCTAAAATTTGGAGAACAAGGGATTACCCAAACATTAATTATCAAGAAATGAGCACATAAGTATGCAAATAATTTGAGAACGAAAATAAACAGGCTACTAGATTCAAGTCAAGACATGCTAGATTTACCCCTGATACCAGAACTATGAGAAATGGTAGTGGTAAGGTTTTGATCCATGACAGGAACTGGACGTAGAGCATCCTAGGGCAACACAACCAAACATAGTGGTAGGGTTTTAATTTATAGTGGTAGCAAATGTGTCATCAATAGGACCTTCACCCTCATCAATAACAACCACTACCCAGTTCAATATCACTTCCATTTGTAGTAGCATGACATCCACGATGTTGGCATGGTGGTCAAATTTCGACATGCTTTCATCATGGTTGGTTCTGAAGTCATTTCTCAACATTTAACAATGATGGCAAGGGTTTCAAGGGCATCATGCACATTAATGTTTCCAATAGGCCAATGCCCTAATGGCTACCTTCAACTTCGATCATAGGTGCTCCTCAGCATCTATTAACAATCCTCTAGAGACCTTGGTGTGTCTGTTAGCATTGTAGTCCAAATTTTTACCATCATAGGTGGCCACAAGGGAGGTTATGTTCAAAGTTCCAAGAGCATTACCTTGGGCTATAGCAGTCACTCATTTTTTCTCCCAAATTGAGTAGGAATGAGACATTAATTTTGTTGATGCATGATCTACCAGAAGGTATGGATGTGTCTCCTTGTGGTTGGGCAGTAGTAGATGTGATGGACAATGTAGTGGTAGTGGAGGGTGTGTATAGTTTTGACTAGGAGGATTTTGGTGGTCAAATGTCTCATTTAAATTAATTTAAAGTCCAAGGCAAAAGAAAAAACTTTGGGTCCACGATTTGCTTGTAAATGTGGCACATTTCATATATAGAGGGACATGACCTTACGAAATTTCATGCTCTAGAGATTATTTTTTTCTATTGACAGTGTAACCATTAATATAATCAATTTAGCTCTATGCATTTTTTTAAAAAAAGAGAAAAGCTATTATTTAGGGAAAAATGGGGCATTTGGCTACCATACTTATTTTTTCTATAGTAGTTACAATTAACTACCATTGTAGTTGTAACTACCAAGCACTTGTCAACTCTAGCTTCCTAGTCTCCATGGTGGTTGTAACTACCACACATATGTCAAGTATAGCTTTTTTTTTTTAGTGGTTACAACCAACCTAGATAATGATTATAACTACCTTGAAGCCACTATAAAAAGGCTTTAAGGGTAGAATGTAAGGGGGGCTTTTTAGGTGGAGGATCTAGAAGACATTTTGAAAATTGCTTGGAAGATGGATTACCAAAGATATTATTTTAGCTACTTTGTTTATTCCTATGAGTTCATTATTTCCTATTTTGTTTTAGTTACATAGCTAGCGGTTTGGGTAGTGTCATGCTTGTCATTAAAATTTTGGATTTTTAGATTGCTTTTATAGTTCATTTGTTATATGGTAAAAGACTCCTATTAAAATTTGTTATAGATGAGCTCATGTTGGAAAGCCTTGAGAGCAATTTAATAGAGAAGTCTATTATTATGCAATGTTTAAGAATATTAGTAGGATTACTGCAAGAGAGCCTCTGTTGTAGACAAGCCAGTTAAGCAATTTAATAGTGTAGAGGGTTTAAAAAATATTTGCTATTTTGATAGGATTGAAATAGCTTTTTGATTTTTAAAGTATATTCCCTTGGTATTTTAATAAGAGATTATCAAATCTTTGAAAGTTCTGTTGTATGCAATTATTGACAACTATTATCTAGCCAAAATAGAGACTCATGCATGATAGTTTATGTAGCAATTTTTGGTAGTGTAGTAGGATTGTCTTTAAGAAATTGCTTGTTTATGCAACAATGTACCCTGCTTAAATATTTGAGATTTTTATACAATCTACTTTCTTTTCTTTCTCTTTTCATTGAATCTTGCTCTATTTCTAGTTTTCTTATGGAACTTTCTCTCTCTTAGGGAAATTAGGAGTAGATTGGTAGAGTTGTGCTCAAATGATTTTTGCAAAATTTTATTTGTTACAAGTAGGTATTATAAGGATCATATAGACTATGTGATTGAACAAAATAAGAATCTCCAACAACTCATAGTATTTTACAAAATTTGGGCGAATCTCTTTCATGATAATTGATTACAATTTTATACACGGCTCAACTATTTCAACATTAGCAACAACAAACACATACGTGCATTCATCTACCGAGTCTATTTGGAGGTATCTAGGCCTTGGTGTTGGTAGAGACCAGCCAACACCAAAATCCTGTTTGAGGCACTTGTTGGTGGTCGCACCCCAAATAGTCACCAACACCTATAAGTCTCTCTATCTAAGTAGTTCATCCTAGTGAAAAATGAATGTAAATTCAAAATAATAAGGCTCAATATGAGTGTGTGAAATTCTAGTTTGTATGAGTGCACTCCAGTCTTCTTCATTGTAATCTCTATCATGATTTTCATTAAGAACAATAATGGATGGAGATTTCACTTTAGTTATAAAAGTTATTTTAGTTTGTTTGATGCTTAAGTATGTGTATGTTTTGAAAAATTATTCTAAGTATGAAATATGTACTTTGTGTTTCTTGATACAACGAACTATGTAAAATCAACGAACTAGCAAACATTGACATATCTCTAGCAAAGGTGCCAATGATGAATAGTTGGGTATTCCAATACTCAACCATACAAGTCACAAGTATTCAGGTGCAACTAGGTCATAATCTGTGGATGGATAATGTACGTATACTAGTGAGTTGATATTAAGTTCATGATCATTATCTTCTCACTTAGAGTTAGTAAGGTATAAAATGTATTGTGTAACTCTTAGTGAGATATATGATGAACTAACATTGTTGGGCTATAAGTGTGCTAATCATCAACATGATGGAAATGATTATAACTCCTAATTCAAAGTATAGTGAAAATGTAAATCTATTTTATCCTATGGTGATAAGCATCCATTCCTAGTTTTTCATACACATCCTAGGTTGATGTAATTGTTACTGGGATTACCAAGTAACTTTATTACTAAGCAAATCAAGTGAAGTCACTACTAGGTTATCAAATAATTACAGTTTACATTCCAAACCAATCGTACTTATTCTGCCTTAATAATCAATATTGGAATTGTAAGTGACTTAGGAAATGTAAATGACTTAGTAAAAGTAAACATTATAGAAAAGTAAATCTAGGCTAAGTGATATGTTAGAATGATGAAGAACAACCTCAATTTTTATTTCTGTTCATGAATTATATTTAGGAATAATCCACTTGAATAAAGATTCTGTATAACTATAATTTACCACACTGTAGGCATTCACTTTAACTCTAACTTTGAGAAAACAAACTATAAGAATTTTGCTAAGTGTTGGGCAAAACTTATTTTTAACATGATGGTGGATTGGTATTTATAGGCATGACAATGACTCACTACATCATATCTACCATGACATATGCAAAGCTATGATATTATAACTAGGATATTTTAGATACAATATTGTAGACTCACACATAAATTGTTTCATCAATAAGCGTTAAAGGCTTGTATTGTGCACATTAAAGTCTTTTTTTATGTTTGAGTGCTTTCTATTTTCTAGTTATGTTTTAATGATTTATGGTTATGTTTGTATGTTTGAAAAAAATAGTTGCTAGCTTCTTGAAAGCATTATATGCTCTTTCTTAGTTGAAAAAATAGTTGTGTGTTATCTCTTGAGAGTGTTATCTATTATTTCTTAGGGGAAGTGTTAACTTCTTGAAAGTGATGTTTCTTATTTTTCATTACCAATGCATTATTTAATTTGCAAATATGATTTTCAAACTTTTCACATAATGGAAAAAGTTGTACTAGCTAAAATCGTTGACAGCCAATAATGCCACCAATTCTAGCAATAAGGAATTGATTTCATCAAGCTCTTGACATAGTTATATGTTTGACTATGGTGGCTGTCACCATTCTTGTAATATATTTTATTATGCATAAAATCCATGTCCATCATGTATAAAAATGTCAAGGGACATTCAAAAAGTTATGTATTTGTGTAAATTTTAATTCTTAGGTTACCAAGATAGTAAACACCATGTTGTATTTTCAAGGTATTTTGGAATATAATTTTAGATTGCAAGTAGGATACCAAACACCATGTTGGTGTATTTTTAGATGTATTAGATAGTAAAGACCATGTGGTTGTAGTTTTTAATGTATTTTGAGATGTAATTTTGTAATGCATAGCAATCATGATTGTAGAGCCTGAATAGATTCAACATTTCATCAAAATCATATTTTTATATGTCAATTTTTTGTCTTGAGTATGGTTCAAAAATATTAAATAGTAAGCCTCCTATTTTAGTCATTTTTTGATTAAAATGTAGCACTTTGAAATTTTATTCACCAGGTAATGGATACTATATATTTTTTTGAAATGGAATTTGCCATGCGATTCTGGCAACTTTTGGAAACTATTTCAAAGACTTTCATGGGGATTCGCCAATCCTTCTATATGAATATAGGAACCTCATAGTCTTAAATGTTTCCCTATTATTGGTTATGGAACTTTCTCTATGGTTAATGAGGAATCCAAGTGTAGAACATCTTGTTGTGGTATCTCTACCATAGTCAGCATCTATAAATCCTTCCAACTAAATTATAGAAGGACTATCATAAATCAACCCATAATCTTGGGTACATTAAAAATACTTTAGAATTCCTAGATGCATTATCCTTTGATTTCTAGTAGCTTTCTAGTTAAATTATGAGAAGAGATTACCTACATACATAATGTTTGATCTTATATTAGTTAAGTAGATTATTTTATCAATTAATAGTTAAAACTCCATGGGTTCATCAATCAATTCCGAATCATTCTTTCTAGGACAACTGCTTGGATCCAAAGGTATCAACTATGGTTTACATTCCAACATATGCTATTTTGTAAGAGACTTAACTATGCATTTCTTTTGAGTAATTTTTATACGATTGGATCAATAATCAATCTTAAAACCCAAAAAGTAATTGAGTATGCCAAGATCCAACATTTCAAATTTTTATTTTTACTAACCCTTAACCTCTTAGATCAGACCTTGTTACTTCCTAATGATAACAATATCATCAACATATAAAATAAGTATAACAACCCTCCGTGAGTCTTTAGTTGAATAAATATATAGATTGACATCCGCATCTACTCTTTTGAACCTTTCTTTACGTAAATAATCATCAAAGTTTATGTACTGTTATCAAGGAGCCTATTTCAAATTGTATAAGGACTTCTTTAGTCTACAAACATAATTTGGACAAGCACTTTTCACAAAAATTTAATGTTAGTACATAAATATCTCTTCTTTCAAATCTCGATTCAAAAACTCATACTTGACATCCAATTACTATAGCTTTCAACCATAAGTACTTGCAATAAAAGCATAATTCTTATGGATCTTTACTTCATGGTTGGGGTTAAAGCCTCTTTATAATCTATCTTTAAGTCATGCACAACCTTTTACAACTAACCGTGCCTTATACTTATCAATGATACTATTAGACTTTCTTTTGATCTTGAACACCTACCTACATGATAACACTTTATGGGATTTGATAAGCTTGATAAATTTCCATGTTTTGTTCTTTTTAATAATGTCAAAATCTATTTTCATTGCTTTTATCTACTCTTTATTCTTAAGTACATCTTGCACATTCACAAGTTCACTCATTTCAAATATCTCTTCCAAATCAATCAATTCAAAGTGATCTTGCACAAAGAAATACTTTTTCACTTCTTAGATGGTTTATTAGTAATTCATGAATGTGTTTCAACTTGGTTGATCTCAAATCCTTCAATTGATTTTAAAATAATAACAAATGAAAATCTATAGTTTTAGGATGTTGAATGATATCATGATCCATGACAACTTTTATATCTACATTTTCTCTTAAGGAACTTTCAAATTGTGACATCCTTATTACATTAAAAGAAGGAATTTTCACCTTTTCACAAAATCATTGAAAACATGGTTGAATTTAAGAATATATAATTGAAAACCACATATTTAGAATTTATAATCTCTTTCTTTTTTTGTTTCTCCTATTATTACTTAGTGATGAGTCATGTTTTGGTATATTGGATATCCTAGTCCTCCAAGCAAATGTGAAAAAACAAGGACCTGTAGATTGAGGATTTGAAGGAGTACATGGTGTTAGCTAATCTTCATCATGTTAACTTGGCCATGTTAATAGTAGGTCAGCCTAGAAATAAATTAGAATAGCAAGTAGCAGCCACTTATGCTTTATACGAGAATGAGTTTGTAGATAGAAAAGATGTTCTACAAAAACTTCATGTGGCAAACTCTGAACTAGAAACAATTAAGGCTCACTACCATGGGCAAAGAGATGTAGCTTTAGACCTGGCCAAGAGACTAACGAATTATCATGAATTAAGAGAAAAGGCCAAGGATTTTAAGGAGGAACAAAGGTAGTTTGCAGTGTGGTATGTGAAAGCCAATTAGATGTTCTCGTAGCTGCTGTGTCCGTAGGATGTACTAGCTCTAGCACACATTAGATCATCAGCCTGGATAGTGCATGACCTAAGAACGGAGGCAGAGAAGTTGTAGGCACTTCTAAATCATTACAAATTCTAAAAGCCTGATGACAAAGAGAAGCAGCCAATGGAAGAGCCATTACCTTCGGGAACTACATAGCTTTCCCAATTTTGTTATTTTGTTAGACATGTCCATTTTCTTTTTGTAAAACACCACTATGGCATGAAATAGTCAGTTTGTGTGTCTGAAAGAGTTAGTTAATAATCTCATACCTTTCCAATATTTTGTAAAGAACTTGCTCCTCATTTTGTTTAACTCAAGGATGAGTTTTCATTTTTAGTTGTGGGGATATGGTGAGTCACATTTGGGTAGGGCTCCAATATCGGAGCCACACTATCAAGTATCTGATATCGAGGCACAACCTTCGATGTTAGGGGTCTAATATTACCTCATCCATACTAGCCTATAAATACAACACTTGGGTGCATGGTTTAAATATAGATTTTAGACATAGAGAAGGAAATAGATAGGTGCTAGTTTGTTTCTAGTGCATGCTCGTAGTGTGAAGTTAAGTGATTGTATGACATCCTTATTCAAATGTGACATACTTGGACACGTTGCATGTTTGACAATAAAGATTGATATTACTTCCATTATTACAACATCCACTTAGCTTTATTATTGTTAATTAAAATGCTTATTATTTTCCTTAGTTAATATTTATCATTTATTGCTCTTTATTACTTCTGTCATTAAGTGGAATGAGTATGGCTAATCACAAGCACTTAAGTGTAATTACTTGGTAACCTAGTAGTGTTATCGTTTGGTATGCTCAGTAATGGTACACTTGGTAATCCAAGCGGTAGTTACACGATGTCCCAGGCATGTACGGAAGGTTAGAAACGGATACTCATCACACATAAGTTAGTTTAGACTTTACTTTCCATTGTTAATTAGATTAAATAATTAATTTTCTTATTGTCATTAGGAGTAGCATAAGGCCACAATAACATCAATTATCATATGCCTCACTTTGGACTAAACCATACGTGACAAAGCTACCACTAGTCCAAGTGGGAAGACAACAAATTGCAATCAAGACATAATGATCTAGATGCCACAACTAGTCCCATCCATAGAATTCCATTGAATCATGTGTGAACACTTGTGATTCATATGGTTGGATGTAAGGGGTGCCTATTGCTCATCACCCAGTCAATTTGTAAAGTGTGTCTTTCTTTTTCAAGAAAATGTAATATTTATCCAATAGATCCTATGGGTCTTCAAACATAATAAAGCTTTAGTTTCAGATATCCTACACTTGATATGCTTTATGGATAAATAAATAATTAAGTAGCAACCCAACCATGGCTTTGGATCCAACTTTCCATGTTTTGCTTATGGAATATGCGTATAACAAACTTTTCAAAATAGCTAAAGATGTGATATTGACACTACCTCTTGGTTGAGCTATTTGCATGTCAAATGCATGCCCATTTAAAGTTGCAATTGGAACATGGTTGATGATGTGAATTACATAATAAGCTACTTCTATTCAAACATATTCAGAAAATTGGGTGTTATGCATCATGCATCCAATCATGAACACTGGGATTTTTTCTTTCTGTAACACCATTTTGTTGAGGAGAATAGGGTGCCATGTATTGTTGTTGCATTTTAGAA
Source organism: Gnetum montanum (assembly GCA_015680685.1). Classification (NCBI taxonomy): domain Eukaryota; kingdom Viridiplantae; phylum Streptophyta; class Gnetopsida; order Gnetales; family Gnetaceae; genus Gnetum; species Gnetum montanum. The sequence continues at coordinate 34,926 of MNCI01028846.1, read as the reverse complement.
TTATTACAAAATCGATGAAACTCATGAAAGGCATATTCACCTTCACCATTAGATCTTAAAACAACAATTTTTTAATTCTTTTTATTTTTTACCAAATTCTTAAAATGTTTAAACTTCTCAAGCACTTGGGACTATTTGACCAGCCCATTGATCCAAGTCATATGGGTAAAGTCATCAATGAATAACACAAAGTACCACTCATTCCCCCTTGCTTGAGGAGTAAATGAACAGAAAAAATCTAAATGAATTAGCTCCAATGGTTGTGTCATCTTCAAAAAACTTTTTTGGGTAATAATAAATAACACATGTTTCCTATTTTACAATTTTTGTAGTTCAAGTCCTTCACTTAGCCATTGAAGTAGGAAATAAAGGGATAAAATGGATGCAACTTCTTTAATACATTTACATTTTCATATCCAAGTTTTGAGTGCCAGTGCATTAACTCATCTTGGTTTATACAATAATACAGTTCAATGTGGTGGTTTTTTGGTGAAATCAACTATTAGATCATCTTACACTAATGTATAGATAGATATTAGTGTCATGGCAAACTTAGGAGAGTAACATACATCATTTAATAAGAGATTATTAATTTTAATGTCCTTTGTATTAACAACTTATATTAACTGTTTGTCATCAATCAATCTCAACAAATGGGGTTTTGTTACTTTCTTAGAATTAAATGACAAGGGCTTATTCTTTGTGAGATGGCGAGAGAAACCAAAAAGAATCAATATAGACTAAACCATCGTTAATATTATTAGTTACAGGTGCATTCAAGTCAACAGGAAGGAATTGGGAATTTGTATCATCATTCTTTACAACATTAATAACACTTGCCTTTTGGTTTTAGGAAGATTTACCTTTATTATTATTATTAGAAATTTCTTTACACTTTTTTGTCTTTTGCATGTTCTCAACACAATTCGTGGCAATCTTTTTGGCATGTTGCTTGGTCATGATATTAGTTTCTAAATTCTTTTCATTATCAAAACAATGCTTTGTATCATGATTTCCCTCCTTACAAATATGACAATATTGTGATGGTTGTCTCCACTTGTAGACAGTTTCCTTAGAGACCAATGCTTGCAACAAAGAGTCATCACATTGTTCAAAATAGGCCTTTATTTTAACTTCTTCCTTGAGTACTTTGATGTACAACTTTGCAACCATACATGTTTTTCCATCATTCTTGACAATTTGATGAAATACTTCAAACGATAGTGGTAAAGCTTTCAATAAATAAAATTTAATTGTTTCTTCAAATACCTAGGTATTCTCAACTTGCAATGTTGCTCATGAGGCTAAGACTTTCTTTACTAAAGGGGAGACTGTTCTTTCTCCTTCAATTGCATAGCATTGAGTTGATTTTTAAGGGAGATAATCTTTGATTCGTTGTTGACTTCAAAAAGATAATTTCTTTCACATTTTCTATGCAAGATCCTCCTCAATGACTAACTAAACATATTCTTCAGACATGTTTAGGCAAATTAGCATTTGTGCCACATTATTTTTGTTCATAATAGCACATAAAAGAATGGTATCCTCTAGGCTATTTCCTCTTAGTAACATCTCCATCCAAATCTTCCAAACATTCAAATTTGTTGCTATAAGATCTTGACTTTCAAGAAGAGGCACACAACCTTTAGTTCTTGTTATTGATGGTTCTGATTTACTAGCCTAAACAATCATAGGTTCAACAATAATATGAAAAGTTGATGTAGTTTTCTTCATCTTGGGGGTTAGGTTGGATATTCATACTCACCAACCAATATGCTCTGATACCATGTTAGAAATGACAACAAAAAGTATCAACTGTAAATAGGTTCTTTTCCATGGTGAGCACGATTGAATAGAACAAGGACTAAAAGCCCAAGGCAATCTTCCAAGGATGTAAATGATGTATTGGTTAATGCAAAAGTTAAAATGCCTTAGTATTTAACATACCAAGTGAAACAACATAATTATAACTACAAATATGACTCTTCATAACATAATTAAGGGAAAAAATAATGAATATTTAACAACTCATAATCATAACTATCCATACATTACATAAATTATGAGAGTTATAACCCTAAACATTACATCATCATAAGGTTACCAATGGTACAAAATTTGGCTTACAAATCATCCAATATTGAGAGTAATATTTCCCAACAAAAGTAGATTGAAAGTAAAATAATTTAAATCACCTCAATTAAATTTCAGAAAAACAAATTAACAAAAGGATTGCTAGAATACAAATTTGGAGATTTGAAAGTGAAACTAAAATAGAGCAATAAAACTGAAAATAGGGAGGCAAAAACAAAAATAGACAACAATAAAATAATAATAATTTAAAAAAAAACATAAAAGGAAAATAAAGAAAAGGTTAAGAAACTACTCTCCTTCTAGCGTCAAAAAGGGTGTTGATGCATAAATTCTGGACACGCTGCCAACACCTGTGAAAACTCGTTTTAGAAGACTATCGCCTAGAGTGCCTCCCGTATGGTACGAAAACTCGGGAATAGTCTCAACTGGAAAGGGCTATGTGATAAAACAATAATAACAATATTTTAAACAAAATATTAAAAGCTTTAACTTTAATAAGAATATTAAAAAGTTAAATAATTTGTGCAATTTAAAAGAGTACAATAAATAATTCAAAATAAAATGCAAATAATAATATTGAAAACTGTAAAAGTTATCTGCAACCTGCTTTTGCGCTTGGAGATGGCAGAGAAAAAAATCTGTCCTGTTCTTTGAAAGCAAATAAATAAAAAAGACAGGTTTCTGTTTATAGGCAGAAAGAAAGACTTCTACGGATACCCCTCATGGTGTTCGCGTTGGCATCGCCGCTGTTGGGTTTTGGTCTCTGCCGCGTGGGCAAAAAAGAAGAAAGAAAAGAAAAGAAAAGAAAATGTGTTTGTTTCTGTCTGAGAAAATAGAAAATTGTCATTTAGCAATTGCTACTGCAGGGCAAGCACACTATCATCTGCAATCTGCCTGCAACTATTGTTGATGTTCACCGCACATTTTACGCTCCTACCATGTTCTATCACCTACCGGCAGACGAGAGAAGATTGTCGAAAATGCCTCCATTGTCGGTATCTCTGGTGCCGATTGTTGGAGTATGTGGCGTAGAGAAAGGCTGCCGGAAAGCAAACTCTGGCTTCGCCCCCCTCTTTGGCTTTGGCAGGCTTTGTTGTAAATAGCGGGCTGCGGGAGAAACCCTAACCCTAAATCGTCATTCGCCATCAACACGCTGCATTTTAGTTACAAATGTTTTAACAAACGTTTATAAATATGTAATTCTTTTTTTTAAAAAAAAAAATATGAAAATCAATTTATTAGCTTTGCACAAATTATGCAGTCATTACCATGTTTTATAATTTAAAGACATGCTATTTTGTTGACATTTTTCAAGGCTTATCTTTTCTCTTAATTTTTTTTTTTTTTGTTTTTTTTAAATATTTTTTTTGTTGAATTCCTATGAATTTGATTTGTGCATTTTGACTACTTTGCAACTATAATTTTCTACATTGGCATTGATAATGGCCTCATGCTGTAGAGGATGAAACATTGTAAAAGAAATAAGATGATGAATGAAAGTTTGAAGTTTTTGAATGATTTGGGATTATGGATCATGGATGATGTAGAATTATGAAACGTGGCTTTCTCTTGCCATAGAATGAGATGCCAAAAGGTAACCACTTTAAGTTTTCAAGTTTCCTTTTCAGCAACCAAAAATGGTTTTAAAATTTAATTTATTATATGTTTGTTTTTTTTTTATTAATTTCAACATGAAAGAATGTTTTGATTACTTTAGGTAATGTGAATTGTGGACTTAGCAAAATGCAATTTTGAAAAAAATCAAGCATTCCTTGTTTGAAAAAATAATAAACTTTCATTTTTATTAATATGAACCTGCATGTTTGACCTTTCTTCCTCCATTATTATGGAGTTTAAGTTTTTTATACTTATGAAATTTGATTTCTTCTTGTTCTTTTGCTATTGCAAGGTTTCATACTACTTAGTGATTCACTTTTCAGCAGTAATGAAGTAATGAATTCTCACCCCAAGAAACATATTTTATTTTACCTACATGGTACCATCTTTCTAGAACATACAATTCTTTTTGTTCACTCCAAACCAATTTGGTGCGGTTCTTGTAACATTCAAGAGCATGGTGGAGTCCTTTTTCAACTAATGTTTATGTTCTAATATCTCCTTGTTGCTCCAAATTTGAAATTTGGTTAACACCACCGTCTTCTTCATTGTCTAATGCCTTTTTAAATCTTATATGTATATATATATATATGAAAAGAAGAAACCCCCCTTCTATTATGGCCACGGCACAATAATATTTTTATATAAAAACGTTTCCAAAATTCATCCAATATTTAAACACATTTTTTAAAACATTGTTGAAACTGTATTTTCACTGAAGCCATTATAACCCTGCGGGAGAGCTGACCTAAAAATACTATTAATGATTACCATGCCGGTCAAAGCACAATAATAAATTGGATTAAAGTATTACAAAATAATAAAGATTATACGTAGTCAGGATATATAGTGAACATTTCCACCACAGGAATTCGTATTGCAGTACTAATGTATAATTCTTATATTAAATTCTGAACAAAATCCACTGGTTTCAAAAATGAATATCTGCAACATTCCTGCATCATGAATATGTGGGAAGTCTGATTTAATGATCCCATGTTCATTTGCATTAAAAAGAAAATAACTGCATTGTGAAAATTACATGGATAAAAAAACATGGTCCCTTTCTAAAAGTCTGCAATCTCTGTGCTATGAAACACCAAAAAATTGTGAAATATCATGCATTGTCATTCATTGTATTTATTATTTCCCTTTATCATCTATCATCCCAGGGGATTTGTCACTGGGAACATATTTTTCCACCAACAATAATAAGTGGGACTCCATGATAAGAAATACACAATTGTAACCCAAAACCAAATACATCATTTTCTTTGGTTACATATGAACATGATGGCATCAAGAACAAGAAGCTACTTTCAGTCTCTGCTTGGACTGATTTAAAACATACCTTCTTCTTCTGCTGCTGTGACATGATCAATAGCTGCCTTCATGTTTACAAACAATAATAATAATATTAATCTACCACTAAGACATGAAACGTGCACTTGCCTTTTGAAGGCAGCGTTCTACTCTTGCAGCATGAATGGCCATCCCAATTGGAAGAGCATTTTCATTGACTCTAAAAAATGGAGAATGTGGTTCATGGATTGATCCAGCTGTTTCATTTCTTATACCTAAAAAGTACATTGCACCCGGTACAACCTTTGCATAAAAAGCAAAATTCTCTGAACCCATCATTGATGGCATTATTTCAAACTTGTCACTGCCTAGTATATCAGAGACGACTTCACAAAGATGGTCATGCAAATGCCTATCATTCAGTAATGAAGGATGAAGTGGATGTTCCTTGTCAAGAAAATCCACAGCAACACTACACTTGTGTACAATTGCTTGGCCTACAATAACCTGCAGTAGTAACAAAGAAGTTTAAAAAACAAGCATTTCATTTTATACTCATAGAGAGAGATACAGAGAGAACTCTAACTAATTTCTTAGTAATGGTAACTACCCTAACCAAAACAAGTAAATAGAAGAACACTATAGACCAACTATGCCAGACAAATCAAATTACTTTACCAGTAGAAAAGAACATTTACTATCATGAAATGTCAAGGCTTTTTTCAGATTTCCAGTTGCAAAATAACTACCACAAAACAATGAAATGATACTTTGTTACATAGGCCACCTATAAACCAGATAAATGCACAAGATTACCTCCTCAATTCTCTTTTTGAGGTTGTGCATGCTGTCACTTGAAAATGCATGGAATGTGCCACCGATGGTAACTGAATCTGGAATAACATTGAATGCATCATCTCCACTAAAAGAAGCTATAGTCACTACCTGCAAAATTTAAACAGCAGGTCATAACATTTAACAAGCAAATTAAGTGCAAGGTTCATCAACATTTACCAGTGAAATGATTTAAAGATTATTAATTTCATATGGTATAGCAGATGACTATAAAGACTTTTTGAGAAAGAAGCAAACACACACAAGTTAGATAAATCTAAATAACATTGTTGCTGACAAACTTTCTACTGTACAAGAAATTGGTAATAATAAACATTAAATATGTTATTTTCAAAAGTTCAACATTTATTAAAGGTCAACAAAGGTACGAAATTATTAAAAAACACCAATTGTTAAACAGGATTAGAGGGATGGCTGCTACAAAGAAGAGTCAGGACTAAGAAGATATCCTAATTATTCTATAACTTACAAGGTAAAGCATGACAGATTCAGAAGGAAATTGAATAAAATTGATAATCAAGAGATAAAGTTTGAATCCCATTTAGTCCCCCATTGTTAGGTTTGCTGGAAACGTGAAAAACATAAAACACAAGTTGTAAAAAAATCAAGAAGTGGCTTTAAGTACAAGGGACATGGCAAATCATTTGTCACTACAGATTTTATTGTTGTCTTTTATGCCATGTGTCACTTGCATTAGACGACAGTATCATCAATACTACATGGACAAGAAATTGAAGAAAAAAAAAACCAATTATACAATACGTTTTGGAAAAACAGCAAAAACACATCTGACCATTAAGTAAATCTTGATACTGAAACTTTGTCCAAGACATATAGTCAAGTTATAACTTAATACTATGATTGCCAAATAATTTTCCCCTATGTAAGAAACAAGTAATAATTTGCATAGAAAATGCCATGCCAAAAAATTCAATGTTTTCTAATACATTTATAAAGGTCAGTTTAAAAATAAAAATAAAAAACTAGATTTCTTGAACCATATTTTACAGTAATATTATTCAGAACTTAGGGTTTTCAATGAAAATTCAGGAACAAGAAAATACCATTATCCCAAAATTACAAGGCAAGCATTTCATAAGCAATATCAATAGGCAACTTGAAATTCAAGAGTTGAATTAAGATTTTTTAAGGTTTGGTGCTTGTAACAAATTTTCTAAATAAAAAACCCATGATGTTTTGCCCATTTTTGAAAAGAAAAGCTGTGATGACAACTCTCGATGCAATTGCAATTCTTAGCGTTGGGATAACATAATGGTAAGGAGATGGCTCCTCTAGAACAAGCAGAAACAGCAGGGGGATCCTAATGTGGTAGCCCCAACACGGGGCATCCTTGGACAGTAGTAGAGGGCAGAAAAAGGAACGTTGGTCTTAATGGAAAATGAATCTAACTACAAGTCTGGGATTCAATCCTAAGATGATCTATCCAAAAAGATGCTTGACAAGTGCAGAGTGATGTTTATATGTGATATTAGGATAAACAATCTCTTGATGGAAGTAACGTTAGATTAGAAGCCCAAAGTCACAAAATTACTTGAGAAGAAAGCTTCAGTAATGTTAGGATGCCACAATACAACAGAATTACAACACAATCTGATGATAAAGTTACCACCAAAAGGGCCTGCTACATGTCAGCATATTTGGAAGACCTTATTAAATTAAATGAGAGCTACAACATATCAACCAAATCTTAGATCCCAATTACAATATGTAAAAGATCTCACGCTATTAATACTCCTTTGACCAACTGACTTTGTAGTTTTTAAATAACAATTTTGTCTTTTTGAAACTCAAATTGGCTATCTTTCATGTCAATTTCATTTTTAAGTAAACCTACTTCATTTTAAACTAAAACCTATTTCATTAAGCCTTTACATTATATTTGATAAAATCATTTCTTCCTTATAGTTACCTTGTATTTTGACTTTTAAAACATGACATTCGGGTGCCCATGGCTTAACACACAGCTCAAGCTATGGCACAGCTCAGCACATACGGTAACTAGGGCAAAGCATGGCAAATTCTCTGCCCCATTGCATTGTTGTCCTCTTGTAGTATCAAACTTGGATAAATGTAAGAAAATATTGTACTTTCCGTGTAATTTATATTAGACTTTTGTTATAAAAGTTACATTTCTCTGTTTTTCTTCTTGCTTTGTCACTATAAAGTTTGAAATCCTTGATTCTTGTGTTTTTCTCTTTTTCTCTGGCTTACAGTGAAGCAGGGCAAATTCTCCCTGCCTTTGCATTGTTGTCTTCTTGCAATATCAAGTCTGGATAAAGGTAAGAAAATACTTTCCTTTAATTTCTATCCAACTTTTATTCTGAAAGTTATTTTCTTCTGTTTTTCTTCTTCCTTTGTCGCTATGAGTTATGAAATCCTTGATTTTTTTGTTATTTTCTCTGGCATTTTACTATGAACTATTCACTGAATCTTACTATGGTCCTTTCTTGAAATAGAAACGCACTTCCCAACTAAAAAACGCAAGGCAAAAAATCTGTTAAATTGTTCTTAGACCTCTGTGTTGTTGAATTGGTTTGTTCTAACAGAACTTGTTAGCAAAACCAGAATTCTGAGGAACCACAGCAGAAGAAAAGATGAACTGAAGGTGATACTTTTCTGAAGGGAAAGGATGTTTCAAAGACAACAATCACGTCTATGACAGTTCCTTGCCCAACGGCATTGAAAAAATCTGATAAAGTAGCAGCATTGAGAAATCAGGTATCCAACATGCAGAAGCAGTCAACAACAGGCCACTCTACTTTGTCAAATACAGCTTGGTATCAAAGAGTAGCTACTTCATCCTCTGGAGAAGTTTTACCCCAACAACCATCATCAAGTCAAGGGAATATGCTTGGTCAGAAGATTCCTAAATGCAGTTCCTCATCAGGTAAGTCCATTCCTAATGATTTGGAGAGTTTGCGAAAAAAGATTGCTACCAAAGAAAATGAATTGAAACTGCAAAAGCACCTACAGTCAATGAAGGTTCAGGATTCAAAGTCAGCCATATGTGGACAGGTGCAGTATCCTGTTAATCCATCTTTAGTTGCTTGAAGAAATTTTCATTTAGCTTTACACATTCAAAGAAAACTGAAAAATCTGATAAAGAAACTGGAAAAGGAAATTTTAGGTTTCAAAAGGCTAAAGTGCTATATGAAATATGATAGAGGGGTTTTTTGAAAGTATTGATATTCATTTAACAATTGCTAAAATAAATCACAAATCAATGCAGGATGTCCTAACAAATCAAGACGTTACTAGGAGTCCACAGTCAATAGGTATTAAAAAGATGGAAAAACTCAGCAGTGCTGCCAAAGTTTTACATGAAAGAGACAAAAATTATTCGGCAACAGAGAGTAATAAAAAAGCAAAAGTAGAGGCTGTCAACATCGGAGTTGACCAATCAGTTCCTGGTGATGTTGAGAAACCATATAAGCATCCAAATGAAAGTTTCGGTGATCGTTTTCAATGCAAAACTGGTATTCCAGATGTTGACAGATCATCATCAAGTGTAAGTTTTAATTTTGGGATTCTACGAACAGAAAGTAAATGTATTTATCTATTTTTATGTTAAGGTATTTTAAAAAAGAACTTATACATTTATAATTTGATGTTTATGCCGTTGTTATTTTATTATCTAAATTTCTGTCCATACCAGATAAAATTTTTACATTTTGATTTCTAATGAACTTTTAGATAGTTGGGAAGGATTTAACAAAAGTAAGGAGATATGAAACTTTGAGACATGATATGAATCCTGTGAAGGATCACAATTCATTTCTGGGCCATTCTGCAAATGTTCTTTCTAACTCACATTTTCTCTTGATACCTCTTGGACTGGGGTCTTATCTCCTGGTCAAGTTGTTTCTCATCATGCTATTACTACTAATGAGAGGAATTTATCAAAGAATGAAGAGTTAGCTGTTGTTAACAAAGAGCTTGAAGAAGCAGAAGAGCAAAGGAAAAGTGTGAACATGAAGAGAAACTTGCGTGGAATGCCTTGGAAAAGGCACGGCGTGCATTCCAGGCGGCAAACCAAAGGTGCATAGATCTATACCAAAAGAGAGAATGTTTTTCTGCTCTGGCCTATAGGACAGAAGGCTTTGATTTCGAAAATTCTCATAAGAAGCTTAAGCAGCTGGAACAAAGTACGACTGCCTCTCAGTCTCTTGTGCAAGTAACATTGCTGCAAAGACTAACGTGATTGGTAAGGATAGTGAGTTTTCAAATATCTGCAATGTTGCTTGTTCTGATAACTCTGATCAAGTACACACCATTGAAACATGCCATATCAATGAGAATTATGATCATAATGATCATAATTCGGTAGCTTTTGAAGTGGTCAGAAATCTCATACCAGTTGAACAAGGAAGTGTCTACACAAAAGCAAACAATCAAACCACTTTAGAGAGTGCTGCAAATATGATGCAATGTGAATATTCACTTCAAAAGAAGGCAATTGAAGAACATACAAATTCTGAAAACAGTGCTGATGTTCCTGAAAAGTGTGCTAGAGCAGTTTTAAGCACTGAACCAAACAATCAAGGGAATTTAGAGACTGTCTCACATATGTTTCAAGATGAAACTTTGGTTCAGATGAAAAAAATTGAAGGGCATCATGATTCTGAGTACAGTGTTGATATTACTCATAACCCTCCTGTTGCAAAAGCTTCAGAGGAACCTTTGCATTCATTTTTTATGAAACAACCATGCACAACCAAGGATCTGGAAATCTGCAGTGCACAGACAAGTGAAGAATCATCGCAAGGTTTAATTTGTTTCCAATTACAAATACACTTTTTACTTACCTGCTAGACAAATGCATCAGCTGTATAATAATATGCATTCATTTTGTTGTAGATTACCATGGAAACTGAATTTGTATTTATTTGTTTATTTTCTGACATGGTCTTGAGTGCTCAAGGCAGAATGGATTTGGTTAAACTCCTAGAATGCAGGAGAGAGACTGGACTTTGTCTAGACTCCCTCTTTATTTGATCCCTGCTACCCTCAAACAAACATTCAAACCCTTTAACCATGTCATGACTTGTATGGGTTCAGTTTTTAGGCTTAAAGCTTCAGCCAGTTTTGGTTTTTCAGCATGTCATAGTACATTTAATTTAATGGATGGTTGCAATGCATGGATTTTGGTTTCTACTACCAAGCCTTGAGATTTCTGCCTTACAAAGATGACTATAATACAGTAGTGTTTTTCTATGATGTCAGATATTATTATTCCTTCAACCATTATTTTGATTAACTGTTCAATATATTGATGTTTTGGATCCTTAACTTGAATTGATTGTTTGTGTTTACCTCTTAGGGAAAAGGAAGCATTTGTCAGGACCT
>MNCI01028846.1:920-22972 GCA_015680685.1 Gnetum montanum | reverse complement strand
CAAACTTCATTCAAAACCATTATGAGAGTCCTTTAATTATGTTCAAGTCATACAGGCTTTATTCTGATCTTAATATCACTAATGACTCTCAAAATGCTTCTCCAGCTTGTGGTTATGTAATTAATCCTTTTTGGCCACTCTGCAAGTTTGAGCATCGTGGAAAGTGCAATGATGGATGTTGTTCATGACAACATTCTAGGGACTATAAAATTACTTCTTCGCAAATGCTGGAGAGATTGCAAAATAGCGAAAGTGTTCAAAATAATAAGTCTGGAGTCTTTGCTTCGTTAAGGAAACAAAAGATGGATATTGCTGCATCAAAGCATACTTTAAAGAAACCTGGGTTAGAAAAAATTAGGCTTCATAAAAAAATAGAAAGCTACGGAGTGAAAGTCCCAATCTATCGAGTTGGTTCATATCTTATAAAAGCAGAGAACCATATGAAGGGGTCATTGGTTGCTTGCATTATGTCATGTCGCTGGAAATTAGGTTTTTGCCAGTCATTCTCCGTTCCCTTGGCAATTCAAAGGATCATACCTCCAGATATGCCTCTTCTGCATGATTTCAGAGATCGGGAGTGGGTGCCTGGGAATGCTTGCTGGTTACCTTCATGCCTGTATACATTTTCAGTCGACAATGGAAAGCCACATGCTTCTAAGGTTTGTGGTTTCATATTAACTTACTAAATACTCATGCAATTTTAATCAATTTAAATCTTTATCATGGTTATTGCTTGATAGCTGCAACAGTTGACAAGTTGATGAACATATTGTATTAAACTCCTCTAGAGTCTGCTTTAGCTCTAAAATCTGTTTGCTTCCAGTTTCATTATTAGTACACAAAACCTATACTGCCCATTATCATTCTTTAGTTTCTTGCGTTCAGTTAATTAGTCTTGGATTCTTGATTGGAAAAATATACTGTAACTGTTGGAGCCAAATTTTTATTTGCTATTCAATTTTCTACTTTCTAGCAATGTTCACATGGGATGCAGATGGAATTTAACGGGTACTTTTCAGTAATCTGTCAAGTACAGGCATAAAGAATTGATTTTTTATGGATGAATATATCCTATTTGTTGTGAGTATTTAGGGATGCATATATTGTAGTAACGAGGAAGGAGTAATTACTGCAGTACTAGTTATTCTGATTAATTGTTCTATATTATTGACTTTTTGTCCTTTAACGTTCTCTTTTAACTTTTTACTTCAGAAAAATCTTTTTCAAAGTCCCAATGATGTGGATTGCTGGCTAGAGTTGGCAATAAGCTTTATGAATGCAGATAGCAATGTTGATAAACCGGAAGGCAGGAAAAAGGTGAGTATTTTAACTGAAGCACGGAAAGCTAATATTTTCTGTGAAATTAGGTCAATTCTACTGAATTTTGAAGTGCTAACTTTACACTGAGGGGTTCTTTACTTCTTTGGCAGGCATTATATGTATTGTCACGAGCGTTAGAGCACAATTCAAATTCTGTGGCTTTATGGGTGATGTACCTACATATTTTTTACAGGAAAGAGAGAATGATAGGGAAGGACGATATGTTTAAACATGCAGTAAGCTTCAGTCTTTGAAATTGTTTTCTCTTGTTACTTCATTTTTTTTTAAGTTTTAAAACTTTTCAGGAGACAGTAACACAATATCTTAGACCAATAACTGCTTATGTTTCTAATTGAGTGTAGCATTTTCCTGGAATTTCATTTTCATGGAACAGACCATGGGTTTGTGCAGCTCTGTACACTTTTATCAAATCATTCATCTGACACTGCATTGGTACTGCCAGGTACATTTCAACAGAATACTCTCATATTTAAAAGATTCAGATGTGTGCATCCTTTGGGTTATCTGTGTTTATTTTAGAGCCTATGGGAAGCTTCCAAAATCTGCCTTGGACAAGCTTGAGCATGAACAGGATTTACCATTTGATATTGAATGGCCAGACTGCAAAGTATCTGAGCCTTCCAGAAGCAATGCCTTGAAATTGATGGAGCTGGTGGTTTCCAGCTTTTGCCAGTGTGGTGATCAGAATCTTGAAATGGATCCTTTGATCATGTATTCTCTGTTTGTGAATCATGTACGATGTACATAAACTTTTAGAGGCAAGGTAATTGCTAAGGATATGGTCCGGAAATATAGGGAGACACACCCCACTTTTGCTGAACTTGTTAGAGTTTCTGTTGAAATTTGTGGAGATGAAGCTTCGACTATAAAAATATTTGAAGAGTCAATATTATGCTGGCCAGAAAATCAAGTTGGCATACAGCATCTCTGGTATTTGTTTTCATGTTATGCTCTACAAACTAGCAATCTCAATTTGGCAAAGGATACATCCAAGCCCTGGCTTTCCTTCATGGGTGAAGATGAAATGCTCAACACTAGCAACTACGAGCAGGATTTGGGAAAAATTATCCACAAGATTCAAGCACAAAATAAGGCTGTCGCAGAAGACATCAGCTGGAATATCTTCAATCGGGATGTTCTGTTTGCCATGTTTAATTGGGCTGTGTATACATTGCTGAATGAGGGCACAGAGCATGGTAAAGCTGCCATGGATAGAGCCTTGAAGGTTGTTGAACATGACATGGATGTTAAACTCTGCGTCAAAGAATATGCACAATTAGGGTATCTCTGTTGCAGCCGTGAACAGGAGAGGGGAAATATATTCGATAAAAGACTGTTGCAAGTTCTTGACAAATGTTTCCAAATTTCACAGCTACTTCCCACTTCTAAGCCTTTATCTCGTGCCTTTTGTGAGAAGATAAAGAAACCACGACTTAGGCATTTCGTTGACAATCTGCTAGGTCCCATTCCGCTAGACTCATCTGTGCTTAATTTAGTTTTAAAGACTTGGTATGGACCATCACTGTTACCCAAGAAGTTTGTTGCATTTAAGGATATGGTCGATTTCATTGAAGGCTGTCTCAAACTGGCTCCTGCTAATCTCATGCTGGTTCTTTCTGTGTCTAGGTTGGTAGCCGACTTTTACAATTCATCAAAAATTTCCTCTGTTTCTAGCCTTCTTTGGACAGCCTCGGTTTTAATAAATTGTTTGTTTTTGTCTTTTCCACCTGCCTCTGAAGATGAGTGGTTAGAAGTAGCAAGCTTTCTTAAGCTTCTAGGGGACAATAGCATCCTTGACCAGTTTTATGAAAAGGCATTGTCTGTTCATCCTTTCTCTGTTGCTTTGTGGCACTCTTTCTTTTTGTTTCGTCAACAACAGGGGGGGAAAATAAATGGAATGTCAGATGTTGCGAAATTACGCGGTATCAGTATCCAGTGAACGTAGATTGGACTTCTGGAACAGCTTTCATTTTTAGTTGTTACATTTAGGATGTGGAAAGCTAAGCTTCAAAAAATTTTTGCGGTAGTTACTAATATTTTTTACTTTTGTTATTGGAATTTGGGATTCATGTTGAAAGGGCATCCGTTATCAATGTTCAATGAGCCAAGAAAATTTTGTGAAGGTTGTAAGTCAAAGCATTCACATGATCAGAATTATACTTCATATGCTTGCTCTTTTCCTGATCTGATTCCATTTTTGTATATTGAGCTGCTGCTTCTGAGATCTATACAGGTACATTGCCCAGGGCTGGTCACCATTTTGGAGGATGGCACCACTCTTGAGGTTGGTTACACCTTCATTATCATTTGAAACTTCATTGATTCTTAATAACCATATTCAGGTAACGTCAAATTGTCATGCATTTTATCTCTCTTGTAATTTCGTTAATTACAATTACAGTCAACCAAGCATGTCTCTCGGTTATTTTTTTGATTTATGCTTTCATTTCTGGTGGTCGACTGCTCCATCTTTTCTTATTGCAGGTTACTTGAGGTATGATGGCCTCGAATGCAGCAGCAGCAGAAATTTTTTGGGGCCAGAATTACTTTTGAATGATCACTTTTTGAGAATTATGAATTTTGTTAATCCACATCGCTGACACTGTCATCATGCCTTGTGTATTTTTAGAAGGTACCAGTGAGTCTCTGTAACTGATGGATCTACGTAATGTGCTTGTCCTTCAGTTGAATTTTTTTTGTTTTCTACAAAATGTACTCCTTTTGACGGTGCTTGTTTTCTTGGGAAGCTGTAAATGTTGAAGATGATTGTTTTCAAATTGGTTTGCATATCTACCATGTATTCTGCTAAAATTTACTTTGACGTGTTGTACTTATCATATGTGAAGATTCCAAGAGCTTACAATCTAGTGAACAAATCTAATGATTCGTATATGTAATTTCTGAATCTCATTTTCCACTAGGATTGAGCATCTTTGGGAGGGTGCAACCAAGTTGAAATTATACTTGCAAATTAAAAGTCAGAGTAAAAGAAAGATCACTATCAAAAACCAACAAACAGTTGGACACTTATAGGGTTAAACAAACAAGTTCACAACCACAAAGGAATGCATAGGATATGTGAGATACTGAGTATGGTGATCTCTCTCCCTAGAGGACCTCCTCAAAGAGGTCCATCTAGATCTCCCTTCAAAAGTTCCACTATTTGCACTAGTTTCGCCACCCCTCTCCTTGACTATGCAACCTTGATTGTGTGATATTTGTGGCAAAGGGAACCATGCCACCCAGATGTGCCGCACGCACCCCAAGGGGGCTAGCCAATGACCAGAAGATCCTAGCAATGGGTGGGTGTTAGTAGGAAGGAAAGGTTGGGTTACACTAGTCATGCCCTCCTCTCCTGCTCCCCCTCTCCCTACACCAACAAAGAAGATGACGAGGGCCAAGGGGGCAAAGTTAGGGAGTTGCTTTTCCTTGCTTATGAGCTTATTAGATGAGGAGGTACAGCCCAAACATACTCCTTCATGCCTTGTGGTGGAGCTCTTGTCCTTGGGGGATTGGATTTTGGTAACATGGGTTCCTTCTTGTAGTCTATGGCGTTGGTTGTTAAACAATTAGGGGAGGCCCATGGATTCACAGTAAAGCTTGAGTCAAAGAAGGCCACGAGGCTAAATGGGCAGGAGATGAGTTCGAAGAAGACCTAGCAAGAGATTGATTTAGGGACCCAAACAATCCTCAAAAAGGTGAATAAGAAGATGTCTACTAGTAGACCATGAAAATCTTAGGACTCAAACAATCCTCAAAAGGTGAATAAGAAGATGTCTACTAGTAGACCATGAAAATCTTATCATGGAATTACAGGGGACAATGTACCCCTTAAAAAAGATGTACCTTAAAGCAACTGGTGTGCATAGGCAACTCCAATAAGACTAAGCCACACAACGTATGATTTTAGAATGGCAAAGATGACATCATTTTTGTGGATTCCCATAAAAAGATGGAAGGGTTAGCAACTATTTTTAAGAGTTTGATGGATGTGGTTGATTCATCCCAATGGAGTATTACTATGTTCATGCCTTCACAGAGATTGTTGCTGAAAAATTTCTATGGGATATAAGGTTGGGAAGAGTAGCTTCAGGAGTTGCATAGGATTGCTAGCCAAATTCGAAACAAGAAAGCTTGGATTATGAGAGGAGACTTCAACCAACGATTGTTTGCCTGGGTGCCTAGGAAAAGATGGGGTCTTGTAGTACCTTCAAACTTTTGAAATGATGGATGTGGAGATCAAAGAATATCGTTTCACTTGCAGTAACAGATGGAAAGGGGTTGAACGGGCGATGTCAAGGATCGAGAGAGTGTGGGTTAGCATGATGCTTTCCTTACCCATGAGGTTACTATTGCTGGGTATCAGAGAAGAGCTTTAGATCATAGAGCACTTCTTTGCTCCATCCACAATGTTGGTAAGCTAGGGTTGACTCCCTTCAGAGTGGAGCAATTGTGGTTGACTAAACCTTGGTTTAGGCAACTTGTTTCAAATATCTGGAACAGGTATCCATCATAGGCAAACCTTCAAGAATTCCTTAAATAAGGACTTGCTTTGCTCAAATAGAAGATTTGAAAAATGCAGAAGGGTGAAAAATATGCTTTCTAAGCTCATCATGATAACCTGCAGGAGCAACTGCTTGATATTCAACCTTGACAAGAGTTGGAACAATCCTTGGATGAGGAAAAGCATGATCTCATCCTTCAACTACAACAACAATTAGAAGAAAAAGAGCAGTACTAGAAAGAAAGAGCACATGCAAGATGGCTAAAGGATGACGATCGAAACACCAAGTTCTTTTTCATCATAGCAAAAGACAAAAGGGAGACTAAAATGATACATGTTGTATCCCAAGGGGAAAACATGGTGCACAACACACGTCATAGCCCTAGTTATGCAACAATACTGGTCTTTAATATGGATTGGGGGAGATCTCTCCCTCATTAAATCCAAAGGAACATCTAGGATTTGGACAATGAAAGATTAATAGCTTCCATTACCAAACAAGAGCTCTTAGAGGTCCTAAGATCTTTGAAAACAAGTAGGACCTTGAGGTCAAATGGGTAGCCGATAGAGTTTTTCAAAGAATTATATGACCTCCTTGGGGATGATAGTGTAGACGTCTTCAACCTTATGCTTCAATGGGGAAAGGTTAGGCACAAAATTAATTGCTCAAGAATTATGCTCATACCAAAAATCCCTCATCCTACTGAGCTAGCCCACTTTAGATTGATAAGAGTATGCAATACATTGCTCAAATTATTCACAAAGATCCTTGTCATAAGGTTGCAATTGCTAATGCCTTCCCTTGTGGACATCCAACAAGCTAGTTTCATCAAGGGGAGGTATATTCAAAATTAGATACTACTACTACTACAAGAGATCATGCGCACTGTACAAAAAGTTAAATTCCCACATATGTGCATCAAACTAGACATAGCTAAGGCATATGATACTGGGGCTTCCTCAAGGACATTATGCTACGAAAAGGACTCAATCCAAGGTTTGTAGACTTATGTATAAACTTTTAGGTGACTGAGGCATCCTCTTTTGACATTAATGGTTGGTTGTGGTTGTTTCCTCCCCACATAGGGGATCCCCTCTCACCATACATGTTCATCATAGCCATGCACGCTATGAATTCATACTGTAAGTAGAAGGAGTTTGTAGACTGAACATTAAGAGGATCATGTATATCATTGAATACTATGTGGACAATATGATATTCGTCACTAGGGCAGCAATGTCGCAAGCAAAGGCCATGGCTAGAGCCCTCTAAAAAATGTCTTGTGAGATTGAACTCAATGTTAACTAGGAAAAATTTGCAGCACACTTCTTCTGTACAGACATAGTTGTTAAAGGAAAAATATGCTGCATGTTGGGAATTTTATAGTGATCACTTCAATACTTCTACTTGAGGATGCTAATGTTTGCATGGAATTGGAAGGTGACTTGGACATGTCTAATCCAAAAGATTCAAACCTGGGTATAGCATTGAACCTTTCGCTTCCTCACAAGGAAAGCGTGGATGTTGCTTGCCTCTTCAATTCTTTCTATTGGTATTTCCTAAAGGGGTTATCGCCATAGTGGACAAAGTGGATCAATTTGATTGAAACTTCATATGGCCAGGTGGAAAGGGAGGTGATTGAATGCACCTAGTTTGCTGGGAAAAGGTGGCATAACTAAAAAACTTAGGGAACTGGGGGTGATGGGCTTTAAGGATATTATCTTGATGGGATACGAATTCCTTATTAATCATTTTTTGCAGGATGATGCTAGGGTGCATTAGATGACTATCTTTCGAAGGAAATATCACCCATGGAATGTTGCTATATAAGACTCCCACTTGTGGTAAAATCAATGCTGGTATGCTCAAAAGTTGATATAAATGGGACTCCTAACAATGCCATTGTGGGAAATGATGGAACATAAATATCCTATAGCCTAGGGTAGAAGAGTGTTTAGAAGGGTTGCTCAATCGAAAAAATTAAGTGTTTCTTATGGCTCATTATTCAAGGAGGCTTCTCAATTTAGACCTTGCTCTGGAAACATGGCCTCCCAATCAATGATAATTGTCCCCTCTACCACAAAAACTATACAACACTTCACATTCCTATGCATCTTTACTAAAGTAGTCTAGATGGATTCAGGCATCACACCTACATAGTCATTGTATGGGGACACTCCAGTTGGCATAGTGTTCTAGGCTCTCTTATGGGCAAGGAATGACTTGATATTCCAAGCTTTCCCACTTAGGCCATTGAAACAAAGTGCTTTGCACACCCACAAGCTTTGGAAGGAAGCTATGACAGCAGTGAGGGTTACCTCAATCTTTGAGCCTGATTATGAGAGTTTCACGTGTAACCAAGGATTGTGGAGCATGGTGGTATGAATGGGGTGGGATGAGCTCCTTCCCTTCTCGTCAACAACCCTAATCTCTTAGATGCACCATTTGATATGTGATGGAGGGGAGACTTTACAACTTTCCAAAGTGTTTGCATTAAACTTACTGAAACGACCATCATAAAGTATCTAAGCTTGCTGGCCATGAGGTAGATTATGTTGTCCATAGGGTGGGGGCTTAAAGATGTCGAATTTTTTTTTGCTAGGTTGGTCCCAAAAACTAGGAGCAGTCAAGTTTCCAAATTATCTCTCCCTCTATTGTGGCAGGAGGCCACGAAGCTTGTTGAATGATATTTTGTTCAATTAGGTAATGTGTGGAAGTTGCAGGGTGCCCACTTTACTTTCCTTCACTACATGCAGCTAGGGTGACCAACAAACTTGCCAAAATTCTTCTTGGCCTTCCTCCATTGGGGAATAAGGGGACACCATCTTGGCTTAAGTCTAGCCTTCTAAAGGGTAGCATAACCATTGGAGCTACTGCCAATGAAGCTCTCCTTTTACAGTGGGGTCTATGAATGGTGGAGATCAACATAGGAGGAAGAATCCTCTTTTTCAGTGTAGGCTATTATGAAGGAGTGGGGAGGGGCTGGGAGGGGGGCATGAAGGAGGGAGGGGAATCCATTGGAGCTAGGGAGAGCTCTGACTAGCAAGGCTTAGGCTAGCAATTAAGCTTTAGGGAACAACTTCAGATGGTTGAAGATCAAATCTGCTAGGAGTTGTAATGTAAGTTTGAGAATGACCTCCGCAAGATCACCATTGAGGTTGAGGCTAGGGTAAGAGTGGAGGAATAGACACGGTGGGAGGTTAAGCTCTGGCAACACAAATTAGAGACCATGACTATGTGACAACAAGAGTGGCTACAACTCAAGAAAGCCATGGAGGAACAACACCAAAGGCTATTAAAGAACACCACCTTTAGAAGTGCAATGGAGGACCAGCATAGGGAGCAAATCAAGGAAGCCTTGTGGAAAGAGAAATAGGATTGGCTCAAAAGAAAGGAGGAGGAGGACCAATAGATTTGGGCCTTCTTGAAGTAATAATAGATGAAGATAAATCACGACACAACATAAGAGTCCAATGCTAGGCATTGGCTACATAAGGAAAAGTGCCCATACATGGTCATGGGGATTAATTGCAATGCTTCATGGGCTAGGCTATAAAGGTTTATATGGACTACATCTAGTAGGCTCCATCCAGACAAGGCCACAAAGCTAGAGGAAGCTACCAAAAATCAACAGGAGGAGTAGTACAAAGAATTTCAGGAGGCAATAGCATTCATTGCATCAAAACATTACAAGGCCATCTTGGATGTGGCCGACTTATAGGAAAGGTTGTGATGTCCTTACACCAGACTTCCCAAATCCATCTAATGATAAAGTTCACAAGAACCAAGAGGAGCTGCCTAATGTGGACAATGTATTTCTTGGAGTTTAGGTTTAAAAGTAATAATTTTGATAACCTAGGAACTAGGAAATTTTGTATTTTTCCTTGCTACAAAATTTTAAGATGTCTCTTTGATATCTAGCTTTTTCTTTTGTATTTGGTTCCCCTCTTAGGGGTTTTTTTGTAGGAAAACATGCCTTGTTAGTGAATCAAAGGTTGTTTTCCTCTAGAATAGGGGCTGGAGGAGCGTGGAGATTCTTTGGGGTTCTATGCTACTCTAACTACCATTTAGAATTACATGGGCCATGATTCCTTGTAAATCTAGTCATAAAAATATGTAGGCTTATGAAGGAGCTTTAACTTTGATGCTTGGGCCATCATTCTCTCTTTGGAGTTGGGGAGGGGCTCTAGCTCAATGCTTGGGCCATCACTAGTTGGGCTTAGAACTAGATGTGTTAGTATAGGAACATATTGTAGTTCTTTTAGGGAAGTCGATATGTTGTGTTCTTGTTGTATGTCTGTGTGTGCGTATGCCTAGTTGGTCTAGCTACACAATTAATGTTTATGACAATACTAACATGTCTAACCATTGGCTAATAGGTTGTATGCTATGTTGTGACATAGGATGCTAAGCATTAAGGTGTAGTCCACCTTGAGTTTTCCCTCACTCTCGTTGTTGCTATTAGAACTCTTGGGGTGGTGTCATATGGTCTATTCAAGGACAACATCATAACACTAGGTATCAGAGTCAAAGGTTCATGTTGTGGGTTTTAAGATGGTTTGTGGTTCATTGCTATAGAGCCATGGTGCAAAAGAAAAAGAGCAAGAGGAGCCAAATATTTGGCAAGGCTTTAGTAGACCTTGTCCCTCAGGATGACAAGGAGGAGTGTATGCATGACGAGACATATGATGCAACTCCTAAACTAGATAATGTTAGCAATGATGATGAAGTGCCTTTCAGGGATCCTAACTCCCTTAATAGGGTAGTACAACTATGTGGATAGCTTTTTGAAGTTGACAACATGATCCTTAGCCACGTGCCAATGGTTAAGAGGGTTAGAATGATGCAGGATGTTGTTGCTGGGTTGGACATTTTGTATCTATGGAGATTGAATTCTGGTACTAAGCACAAGCTCTTCATAGCCCAAAATTTTATGCTTCAAAATTGAGTTGAATGGATGGATGACTTCATTGACAATGTCCAAGTCTCGATGGATGACCTCTTGCAACAAGTGTTCCTTCTAGAGACTAATGTGGAAATATTAGAAGCGAGGAACTTGAAATTAGAAGATCAAGTGGCTATTCAAGCAAAACTTGTGGCATTTGGTTTAGGGTGATTGACCCAAAAGTTATGAGCTATAGAACCTAAAATGTATAAGGGTGATTGAGATAACAAGCTCTTGGATACCTTCATCTTTAAGATGAAGTGCTTCCTTGAGATGAATGACTACCCTAAAGAGATGAAAATCAACATTGCCTTCTAATTCCTTGGTGGGGTGGCTTAGACATGGTGGATAGTATTTTCCATGAAATGAAGTTGAGGATGCCTAGGAAATCAATTGAAACTTGGGATGATCTTAAGACTACCCTTATGAAAAACTTTTGCCTAGGTACTTTCATTGACAAAGCTTAGGTGAAGTTGAAAGAGCTCTAATAGACAAGGAAGATGGCGAATTACCTCCACGAATAGCAAAAATTGGCCTTGTAAACCCCCATTCTAGACAAGGAGTCAAAATTTTGCCTCTTTCTCAAATAGTCTAAAATCATGGGTCCAATAGGAGATTAAGAGTTAAAAGATCTCTAACTATTGGGAGGTACTAGAATTGTAAACTAGTTTGGTAGTGGATATGAGGCCTAAGAAGAGGAAAAGGATAGAGCTGATGCTCCTCAACATGATAAGAGGTTTGGTGGTAGATCTGGTGGGATAGGTGGTAGAAATCTTGGAGGTGACTTTCGAGAACAATGCACTGCCATTACCTTTGGTTTTCAAGCATCTTACTTAGGTAATGGAAAGTGACAGGCTACTAAAGACTATGATTAATTTGGAGATAAGCATCCACATTTTGAAGGACCTCCCACCAATGCTTCTAGGCATCCAAACGTGCAATTTTTTGTCTATTTTGGAAACTATGTTTCTTAATATTATTCTCAAAACCCCACCGACATCTAGCTAGGAAGGGTTCAAATGGTTATCACTGGTTAAACATTCTCAAATTTTAGATGTAAGATCAATTACGGGTGACTATGGTTAATGATGAAGACCAAGAAATTGCATCTCTAAAGGTAATTGAACAAATCTCCCAAAGTCTAGTAGTTGTCTAGCAAAATGTTCAGGGAGAGCAGAAAAAGCAAGAACCCAACTTGCATTCAGTACAAATGGTTCTTGTTTAATTTTTAATTAAAATAGTGGACACTTTGGTTAACACATGTGCTAGTCATAATTTTCTCTTACTCAAGATGGTTCATATTCTCAACCTACAAGTACACCTAGTTTTGGCATCCTACAAGTTAGCAAAGTTCCATTCAATCAAATGCACTAAGATGGTGAAAGAAGTGATTGTAAGAGTTGGTCAGTGGAGTAGAAAACTAGACTTCTCTATCCTAGACATTGATTCTTTCCAAGTCATTCTTGGGCAAGAATTTTTTAAGAAGGAAAAAGTGGTAGTTATTCCATACCTAGATGTTGTCTACATTACATAGGAGGACTCACCTTGTTTGGTGAAAACTTCTCCTCTAGAAATACCTAACATTAACTGAGAAGTTCAACTTATCTTGCCCATGGTGATGAAGTGAGTTGTTAGGGATCCAACCCAATAAATTTTTCTTGTGGTGCTTAGGGAGGTAAATGACTTAAGTCTTATGGAGGAGAACGTGTGAGTGGAGAATGTGTTAGGGAGGTATACAGATTTGATGCCAGCAAAGTTACATGGAGAATTGCTAGAACAATAGGTTATTGATCATAAAATCAAGTTGTTGCCATGAATTGCTCCTCCTAGAAATTGGCCGCTCATGAATTGGCCGAGTTAAGAAATTAGTTGGAGAATTTGGTGGTGATGGATTACATTTGATTCTTAAAATATCCATATGGTGTTCTAGTATTATTTTCAAAAAAGAAGGATAGTTTATTGAGGTTGTGCTATAATTTCAAATTATTTAATAAATACATCATCAAGAATAAGTATCCGATACCATTGGCTTTAGATCTATTCAACCAACTAGTAGAGACTCGAGTTTTCTCTTAACTTGACCTACATTAAGGCTACAACTAGGTATAGATGATAGTAGGAGATGAGAAAAAAACATCATGTATCAATCATTATGGATTATAAAAGTGGTTAATCATGCCCTTTGGTTTATGTAATGCATCTGCCACATTTTTCACTCTCATGAATGAAGTGTTTTTCCCATTTTTGGATAAGTTTTTGGTGGTGTACCTTGATGATGTCCTGATCTACTCTCATTCAATGGACGAAAATCTTCAACATTTGGACATGGTGTTCTCAAAGCTGTGGGAGCATAAATTGTATGTCAAGTAAGAAAACTATGAGTTTTTCTAAGCTAGAGTTGAAGTTTCTTGGTCATATGATTAGAAGAGCCAAGGTGAAATCAGATCCAAACAAAATGGAGGCCATTTCCACTTGGCCTATTCCAAATGACATACATTAGCTGCGCTAATTTCTGGGCTTGGCAAGTTACTATAGGAAGTTTGTTTGGGGATTTTTTGGTGTGATGGTAGCATTGATGAATTTACAAAACAAAGAAGCTTCTTGGAACTAGGGTTCATAGTGGTATGAGACATTTGACAAGATCAGGATAGTCCTTACAACTCAACCAGTATTGGCCCCTCCTGATTTCTCAAGATTGATTGAAGTTCACATAGATGCCTTGAATGAGGTGACTAGGGGGTACTATTGCAAGACAATCATCCTATGGTGTTTAAATCAAAGAAGTTAAATTAGATGGAAAATTTTTGGCCTATGCAGGAAAAGGTGTTCACAATTGTGCATTACCTTCACACATGATACCACTATCTCCTTGGTGGCCCTATGGTAGTTAAAATTGACAACACTATTATGAGTTATCTTCTCAATTAGTTGAAGTTCAAGCTAAACCAAACTTGGTGGCTAGGCCTATTACAAGAGTTCAACCTCTAGTTTGTCTATTAGCCAAGTAGAAAGAATGTAATTATAGATGCATTAAGTAGACATCTACAAGTAAATTTGATGAAAGTTGTGGGATAGCCAAATAGCTCATGGATGATAACTAATCATGAACTTTAGCAAAAGATCCAAGATGATTTGTAGCATGATCAACATGCCTAGGAGTTGTTAAAGCTAGTCTAGGAGGGATGGGTTGGGGGGTGTGTGTTGGAAAGAGGGGATGACTCAAATTTTACTAAAGTTGATGGACTAATCTTGTACATGCAGATGTGGGTATATGTTCCAAATTGGGGTGCTTTGCATTCTCATATCATCGGCGAATGGCATAGCACCCTCTAGGTTGGTCCTCTAGGTCACAAATGAACAGTGGCATTGGTAGAATGACTTCTATTGGTTGAATTTTGGGATCGACATGGCAAGCTTTGTGCAAAGTTCTTTGGTGTATCAATAGGACAAGAGTTTGAATGAGAAACTAGGGAACTTGTTACATCCCTAGGAGATTCTAGAGTTCTCATGGATGATCATCTTCATGGATTTATCACATGACCTCTCACAGTCTAGGATTATTCCAGCATCTTGGTAGTTATGGATAAGTTCTACAATTAAGCCAACTTCATCTTGTGCTCTACTCCTTACATGGCTAAGGATGCAACATCCTTGTTTTTTGACAACATTTTGTGTTACTTTGGATTGTTGTTCAACATCATTTTGATTGTGATTCTAGATTCATAGAAGAATTTTGGTGCAAATTATTTCTAATGTTGGGGACAAACCTAAGAATGTCCTTGGGGTTTAACAAACAATCAATCAAAAAGAGTGGGCCAACAAAGTTCTTGAAGAATATTTGTGGAATTTCATTCAATTTGATTTGATGAACTAGATGTCCTTCCTACAAGTAGCTTAATTCAGTTATAATATTTAGAAATCCTCAACCACTAGATTCTCTCTAGTGGTGTTTATGTTAGGGAGGAAGCTATCAATTCCTTAGCTAGTGGAAACCTCTCATTAAGGTTTAAATCCTTTAGTGGATGAATTCATCAAGTCCTAGGTAGATTACATCCAAGTTGCTTGATTGTACATGGAAAAGTCTATGCAACACATGAAAAAGTAGGCAAATAAGAGAAGGAGGCCATTGGAGTTTGTGGTTGGAGAGTGGGCATTGTTGAAAATGGATTATGTCAGGTAGATGAGGCTAAATATGGGTGCTAGATAAAAGTTTTTTAGACATTATGATGGACCTTTTAGGGTCCTTACTTGAGTTAATCTTGTCACCTAAAATTTGCAACTACCATCTTAGTTGGTGAAATATCATCTAGTCATCTATTTCTCTAAGCTCAAAAAGTTTAATGTTGGGCAGACTAATCCCTCCACACTTAGATCCAAGGGACCTCCAAACATAGAAGCTATGAAAGGATGATCGATTTACTTCATCATTAACATGTGCATCATGGGATGTAATCCAGATTAGAAAGTTGAGTTCCTTGTACATTCATAAGGCACATCCTCAAAGGAGGATACCTAGAAAGAATGGAAAATTCTCAAGATTAAGTAGATGTTCACTGTGAACGTTTGTGCTAAAATCACATAGATTTGTCTTTGTGGATGTACATGGGTCAATGGCCATAGGCAACCACTAGATGATGGGAGTCATAGTGCAATAAATGAAAAAGGAGGTGTACTAGGCTAGAAGGTACCAAGTGAATCCTAGATAGATCAATTTTAAGAGGTGAAGAATCGATGTATCTTCCCTTTCAACTATGAAGTTTAGTGATGTCATAGTAAGGTTAGACTCCAAGATCCTTGCACATGCTAGTGAAAGGCTATCACTAGACATGGGGAGTGATTCCTCCATGGTACATATAGCCTTCACATGATTGCGGAAGAATCTACCCTACTCTCTCATTCTACAACTAGAGATAGAGGTCCAACTTATATGTCAAGCAAGTAGATTTCGCTCTAGGTAGAAAGGCTGGTATAGTTTGCATGAAAAAGGGCAAACCTATTCTTCCTAAACCCATATTACATGAACTTCTCTAAGCCTTTGTTGGATAATAAGATGAGTTTAACACTTTGGCTTTATGGTTGAAGGACCTTAGCCATTGGACCTTCATATCTATAATTATTAGATGGACTTCTAAATGTTCAAATTTTCTTGATATCCATTGCAACTCCCCACATTTGGAACAATGTACACTTCGAGGATGTCACTTATTTCAAGTGAGGAATAGTGTAGGTAAGCATGCCTTGTTAGTGGATCGAAGGTTTTTTCCTTCTGAAATGGGGGTTAGAAAAGCATGGAGATCCTTTGGGATTCCATGCTACTTTAGCCATCATTTAGAACTACATGGGACATGATTACTTATGAACCTTGTCACAAGGATATGTAGTCTTGCTAAGGAGCTTTGGCTTCGATGCTTGAGCCACTACCCTCTCTTTGAAGTTGGGCTTAGGACCAGATGCATTAGTATAGGAATGTATCATAGTTCTTCTAGTGGATTCGATATGTTGTGTGGTTGTTGTGTATCTATGTGTACATGTTGCATAATTAATATTTCTGATAGTACTAATACATCTAACCATTGGGTAATGGGTTGTATGCTATGTTGTAACATAGAGTGTTGAGCATTAAGGCATAGCCCACCTTGAGTTTGTCCTCACTCTTGTTGCTATTGGGACTCTTGGGTGGTATCATATGGTGTTTCCAAGGATGATACCATAACAGTTTTACATCCTTTGGAGGGTGTTCATCTCATCTCTATTCATTGCTTGGGAAGTTTTACCTCCCTCTCGGGGGTTTTTCTCCCTTGCTTTGGCCACTTCCTTGGATTTCATAACCCCTGTGCTTTGTATATGATTTTTATTTTAAAAGATACTTTTTAACAAAAAAAACATGGAGGAGATTACAAAGAAAATTGATAAAAATAAAAGAGGGAAACTTTTAGATAGAAATAAAAAATACGAGGGAATATTTTCATGAAAACAATAACAAAAATGTTTTGAACAATGTCTTGCATATAGCTTTGGAGAACTGTATACTTTGCTACGATTACAGGCTCCAGAATCTTTAAATAACTTTCTTTTTATGAAACTAAAATTGAAATTTTATTATATTCCTAAGATAATTTAGATCTCTATTAACCAAATAAATTTCAACTAGGTTATTACCATTGGGTTTATTAACTGCTATAATACATATCTCAATAAAAATAAAATGTTTATTCAAGGGAAATAAAACCCCCAGAAGAGGTCAATCTTATGTAAAAGGTTTCACCCCGATGCTACAAAGCCCAAGCCACAAATACAATGATTTATTAGAAATCTTGTATAAAGAAATTAATGAGTAAATGTACATGTTGCCTAAATCATGAGGCTGAATTACATTATTTCTTAACATTGATCATGACTATTTACAAAGTTCAAAACATAAATAGTATATTGAAGGAAGTTTACATGATACACATTCATGGCCACAGAAAAATTACAAAGCATGATAAACTTTGATTAATCATAGCTGGAGAAGAACAAGCATCATGGGCTACTCTATTAACATGTAGAGGTGGCCTAGTTGAGTGTACTTTTCCAATTAAACAATAATTCAAAATACTTAAAAGTAAATGCTAATCCATGCTCTACTTTTGTTTTCAACATGAAAAAGTGAATAATTAAATGAAGTTGCAGACTTGGTTTCTGTAAAATAAAACAACAATTCACACATGTGAAGCATTGGTACCAGGGTGCATTCTTCCATTATAAGATGAAGCAAATCCTACACATCACCAATATTACAAATAGTAAGTATCCACATGTTAAAACCAAATGAATTGTATAAATAAGGAAGCATAAGGAAAAATCATTAGGCCACAATATCACGATTTTGCTTAGAAACGTAGACAAAAGTTAATTGTTTTATTTTTAAAGACTTACCTAGAATCACTAATCAGAAGAAAATGTTGAACTTTCAGCTTCTACCCTTCTGAAGAGCAAAGGTGGTTGTGAGTCCACAATACTAATAACTTCTTCCAAGTTTCTTGGTAGTGTCCTTTGATTTTGGAGATTCAAAGGATATACTGATTGTAGAAATAACTCAACTTCTTTCATAGTAGGCCTCATGGAGGCATTCTAACAAGTACATCTTAAACCCATTGTTAAAATGCTTTCCACAGCTGACATTTCAACCTCGTTATCCATTTCAATTCCACCTCCATCTTGGTTTGCTGTCTTTATTATATCTTTAATTGTTTCTACTCTTTCATCCCCTGATTTTCCTTTCAAGGCCCTAGAGATCCACAATGGTAATGTGACATCTTCTGAAAACATTTCATGTGTGGGCTTCAATCTTGTGATCACTTCCAAAGTAACAACTCCAAAGCTGTATACATCACCTTTCACAGAAACTTTTTGTCCGATCCCATACTCTGAAAAATCATTGCTTAAAATTTAGTCTACATACTTTATAATCAACCAAAATATATATATGTTTTTTAAAAAATAAAAATAAAATGCACATACCTGGAGCAATATAACCAACAGAACCTTTCACAGCAAGAGAAGATGATGCTGTTGAACCATCAAAATCTCCAATGAGGCAAGATATTCCAAAATCAGAAAGCTTGACAATCATATCGTCATCCAATAATACATTCTCTGGTTTGATGTCACAGTGGATAACCTGAAAATCACAATCATGATGCAAATAGGCAAGTCCCCTTGCTAACTCTGTGAGTATTTTCACTCTCATTGCCAACTTCAAGGAGTTCAACTGACCATCTTCTATGCTGTGAAGAAGAGAATGGAGATTGCCATTAGTTAGGAAAGGCATAACTAGAGCTTTTAATTCATCAGACCATACCACAGTAATAACCTTCAAAATGTTGCGATGCTTCACTTTCCTCAAAGCACGACATTCCTTCTTGAAGTTATTCACAGTTCCATGTTTCTCCGTAGAAGAGAAACATTTTACAGCAACTACCATGTCCGAGCTTAAGACACCTCTATAGACCTTTCCATGGCTGCCTTCACCTACCAAGTTTGCAGCATTGAAATTGTCTGTTGCCCTTTGAAGTTCTTCCATAGATATCTTTAAAAATTTTTCATTTACCCATATAGTTTGCCCTTTGGATGTTTCGGTTCTTCTAAAAATAAATGAAATCACTGCAACAACCAGCAACAGAAGGCCACCTAGAATGCCAAGCACGATTTTCAGAATACTGTTTTTGTTAAAATGAGACTTGTGTTGCTGAGTAAGAGCCGGTAGACAAGCTTTCAGGACAAAACATCTTCCGCATAAATTTAAATTACCAAGAAACGACCATCTTGTCAATCTGAGCTTCTTTGAGGAAGAACTGTGCAGACAGGGGACTACTCCATCAAAATTTTTATAGGAAAAGTTTAAAAAATGGAGATTGGAATGATTGAATAGGGACGCAGGCACAGGTCCGGTAAAGTTGTTACCAGACAGATCTATGCTTTCAAGCTGGGTGATTTTCTTCCCAATTGAATTGGAAACATTACCGCTGAAATGATTAAAACTGAGATTGATTTGACGGGCATCCAACCAGCTATCCATGTAAGATGCAATGTTTCCAGAAAGATTGTTGCTTGAAAGATCTATATATTGTGCCATCTGTAATCCTGCTATTCCCGGAGGTACTTCTCCTGTCAGGCTATTTGCTGACAAATCAAAATGAAATACAATGGTTTTGAGACCAGCAACCTCTGGTGGAATTGGCCCAGACAGATTGTTTGCTGATAGTACAAGGTCTTCAAGAACAGGGCAGTCTCCTATCTCTGAAGGAATTTTTCCCGATAGCAGATTACTTTCAAGGTGCAGCTCCCGCAGATTGACAAGTTTTCTAATATCGGCAGGAATGGAACCAGAGAACATATTATTTGAAAGATAGAGATAGCCAAGTGACTTGTTCAAGAGAGATATCTCTGTGGGAAGGTGGCCTTGTAGCTTGTTTCTCTGGAGAAAAATGGCTTGCAGTGACTTCACAGGTGCAATTTGAGGAGGTATGGTACCGCTGATTGCATTGTCACGAAGACTAATATCTACAAGAGATGAAAAGTTTCCTACACTGGGAGGTATGTCGCCAGAGATATAATTGCCAGATAACCATAAAGTCTGAAGATTGGGCAAGGCGCTCCCAAAGTTGGGCGGTAACGTTCCCGTTAAAAGGTTGTTATAAATTCCTAGATAAATTAAAAGAGAGGAATTGGATAGAGTTTGGAGGATTGGAATAGGCTGGGTGGGCGTGCTCACTCCACTGGTGAAGTAATTGTAGCCCATGTTAAAATATGTGAGTTGAGTCCAGCTTGTTGCCAACCATGACGGTGGTGTTCCCGACAATCCGTTATTGGACAAGTCCAGGTTTTGGAGTCCGGTGAGATTGTGCCATGAGTGTGGGATGTTGCCGGTGAATCCGTTTTCAAATAAAGTCAAAGTCTGTAGTTTGGTAAAGCTGTCCAGCCAGGTTGGAAGATGACCGTGCAAATTGTTGGTACAAAAAGCAAAGACCGTAAGAGCCGTGAGGTTGCTTAAACAGTGCGGAATGGTTCCACTCAGATTGTTTTGCTCAAGAAAAATTTCAGTGAGACGGTAGAGACTGGCAAGTGCACAAGGAATGAAACCCTTCAAACGATTGTCACCAAGAGCAAGATGTTGCAAGAAAGAAAGGTTGCCCAGTTGAGCAGGAATGACGCCATGAATGTTGTTAGAACCAAGGTCAAGGTATTCAAGTTTGTGGAGTGTTCCCAGCCACAAAGGGATTTGCCCATTCAACTTATTTTGGTAAACATTGAAGTGCTTAAGGTTTTGGAGTGCTGCAAGAGACTGAGGAATGTTACCAACCAAGGAATTTCCACACACAATAAGAAATTGCAACAAAGAAAGGTTTCCTATCTGATAAGGAATCCCACCTTCAAATTCATTTCCACATAGATCTAAGATTTTAAGCCTATGCAAAGTGCCAAGGGATGATGGGATCGTACCAGAGAAAGTGTTATTGTAAATATTCAGGCGATGCAGGAATGATATGTTGGAGAGGTGGGGAGACAGGGATCCACGCAACGTGGCATTTTCCAGAACAATTTCCACAACTCGGCCATGATGTTTGGTGGAGCAGCTGATTCCAGTCCAATTGCATGCGTTGGCATCATGATCATTCCAATCGTGGAGAAGAGAGAGTGGATCGCTGGTGATGCATTTCTTGAATTGAATGAGAGCTCTCATATCATTCAAAGCTCCATCATGATGTGCGTGAGCTTTAACAAGAGCAAAAAAGAAAAAGGAGGAGCACAAACAAAGCAGAAGTAGAAGGCCAAAAGGAAGAGCAGCAGAGGAGGAGGCCATTGTGATGCTGCGGCAGAGGTAGGGGAAGGTGTAATAATACATAATTGCTGCAGCTGATGTTGAGCTCAATTTAAACTTCCCTGCCCATGTTTAGTCATTTGACTGGACATTGACTCTTCAAAATAAATTTTTGAGCATTAGTTAAATAATGTATTAAATTGAAGTTTTTCTTAATCTGCTGGACGAGAAATCTGCTTCGTTTTTTAGGACTTCTGCCTCCCGCGTAATTCTGGTTTTCTTTCAGATTGGCATTCCTATAATCTTCCTGCCTTTGGTGACTTTTTTGGACATTTAAGGGTAACGTCAGTTTGTGCTGGGCTGAAAAGGGGTCAACACAACGCGTTTTCCGTATATGCCATCATCATTTAACGCGCTCCTCCCTGAGGTGACTTGTTATCAATGCCGAGAATGAATGCCGTGTTGGCCGAGAATTTGATTTTCTGCGTTTCGTATAAAAAGTGGACAGCCCAACGCGTTTTCCTTGAATTTTCTAACCATAATTGAAGGAGAAGAAGCTTGACCAGGGAAAGTATACGCGTTTTTATCCAAAGAATCTGTCAAAGGGTGCAGTCCATTCCATTCCAATGAATTATTTACCCATTTGATCCTCATGGATGGGTTAGCACAAAGGTATTATTGTTCCACAAATTTCTACAATTTTAGACATTTTGTGAATCCAATGTGGTGTTGTGTTCAAACTCTTCAACCATCTATCTAAATATTTTCTTGATAAAAAGTACTAATAAAATTATTATACGCACAAAATCTATTGTACCATAATTTGTATAATGCATATAATAGTCTTTCTCTAACTTTTTTTTATTTTTTGAGAAACTCTATGCCTTGTGAGTGGCAAAACTAGGTGAAATTATAGTTCTATACTACCAAAAAGTAATTTACAATTAATATTAAATTT
>MNCI01028836.1:6386-16392 GCA_015680685.1 Gnetum montanum | reverse complement strand
AAAAAGGGCAAGATTTTGGCTACGGTCTAGATCTATATGGAGAAATAAGGGAGAGTCACCTCTTATTTATAGATTTGGTGGTGCGCCGCGATATCGCATACACGATATCGCAGGGAAGGATACGATATCGTGGCCCATGTGATATCATGTATATGATATCGTAGCCCATGCAATATCACGTCCCATTAGCAACTGTCATTTCAAAGTTAGAGCAAATATAGAAGCAACTATCATATCAGAGTGAGAGAAATTTTAGTTTGCATTGCATGAAATGCTGGGGTGGTAATGGATAGATTTTGTTTTTTAATGAAGCGATGAAGACCATTGGATGTGCATCTTAAAATGTATATCATGCTGGGGTGGTAATGGATATATTTTTGTTTTTCAATGAAGGGATGAATACCATAGGATGTTGCCTTAAAATGTGTATATATATTTTAGCTAATCCCATTTTGTTGGGACAAGGCTAGCATGATGATGATGATGTACAAAGTTATTTGGTGTGATGCTAAAAAATATATACATCACTCTAAATAACAGTACCTAGTATTTACATAATAAATACTTTAAAAATATATACCAAATCTTAATTTATTTTTAAAACCATTAAAATTTAGTAAATTCACTTCATTTTCAATGTCATGATCAACTAAAAAAGATGAATATAATGAATGTTATAACATAGACTTGTGATCAATAATGAATTGTTGGCTTTGTGATATCGCGTACGCGATATCACAGCCTAGACGCGATATTGCATATGCGATGTCGCAGCTTGTCTCTTCATCTATAAATAAGAGGCAGGCAGATTTGGTAAGGAGAGAGTAGTTTTTAATATTAAGGTAGGGACTTTTTGTCAGTTTTTTCTTTCAACCCTTTTCTCCTAGTGCATGCCCACAGTGTGATGATTGTAATTGTATGGCATCCTTATTCGAGTGTGACATACTTGGACATGCACATGACCGGCAATAAAGATCGAGATTACTTCATCATTGCAACATCCACTTAGCTTAATTATTTAATTGTTATTGTTATTTATTGCTTTCTTCATTAATATGTCTCTACCCTTATTTCCTAGTAACACGAAATGAGTGCGCCTTAATCACGAGCATTTAAGTGTGACTACTTGGTAACCCAGTAGCGTACCTAGGCCATGTGCTTGGTAATCCCAGTGGTAGTCATGCAGGAGGTCCAAGATGTATACGGATGATTAAGGAACAAATGCTCATCACACTTAGGCTAGTTTATATTCTCTCTCATCCTCTCTCCTAGTTTAGTTGATATTATTTCCCATCATCCCTAGGAGTAGCATTAGTGTAGGAACACATCATATACCTCACTCTGGACTAAACTGTACATGACAAAGCTAATACTAGTCCAGGTGGGAAGACAACGAACTGTGATCTACGAGTAACTGTCTAGATACCACAACTAGTCCGTTTGCAGAGTTCGATCGGATCGTGCATGAAGCACTCGTATTCGGATGGTTGAGTATAGGAGTACCTCGCCACTCATCAACTTGGTTCATGGTAATCATGCCAATACGAAATTTCACTAGCAATTGCCTTGGGTCCCACCCATCCTTGCTAGCGGGCTCTTATTTATATAAAAGAAAAAACAATTTCAATCTCATCATACCAAATAGTTGTATGAACTTTGGATATTAAATGATAGGTGGAAGGTTGAAATGTCTATTTAAACTTTAAAAATTTTTAGGTATTGAGCTGAACATATATGTTGAATTCTTCACAAAACTAACCGTTGAGGATGAGCTTTGTTGTATAGAGACGCTTCCTTGGGAATTCCTAGTTAAAATAAAGTACTTCTAGCCATCCTTGTATTCCACAACGTTAGTAGAATTTTAAAACACGGAGTGAAGAAAAATGTGCATTTATGTTCCGTACACTTTGTATGTTAAAAAGAAAGACATGAAAGCTTGCCACGAACCTTGATACACTGAATGAAAGAAATGTGCACCTGTACATTTTGTGCTAAAAGAAAGAGAGACAAAAATTTGGCACCTACTTTTAATGCGCTCACCCAGACTTGTTCTTATGCAGAAGTAGTGACATTGCGCGATTTGTGCAAGCGTGCAGAATTGCATCCCACAGTCAGTTTGACTATGATAAGCGTATGTCAACATGTTTGAAATACAAATGCAAACAACAAAATTTTGCACTAAAAAGGGGACATCCACACGTGATCTGCAACAACCACTTACCTTCCAAGGTAAGGGCACATAGAGGTACTGTATTCATGGACTGAGGCGGAAAAGTGATGTCTATACATGGAAATAGAAACGGTGAAAAATTGATATCTGTACAGAAAATGGCCTAAAGACTTGACGCAACATTCACTTAGTCTTGGAGCAATTGAAACCGTCAAGAATTACGACAACCCCGTTTACATTTCTCGTCATGGCGGATGACGAAAGCATTCAGATAAAACATGGAGTAGTTTTCTTGGTATTGTACAAAGTCTCAACGTAGCAAGTTTTATTGTACATTTGCATAGGCCCACAAACACAACTTCGTTTAATTGTACATATGGATAGGCCCTACAAACATGACTTTTCATTACTGCTAGTATTAATAGTAAATGGTATCATTTGTTCAAAGATATAGACATGTTTAGTTGAGAACTATCCAATTTGCAAGTGGATTTAAAAGAAACAAGTGATTGAATTATAAATGGATATAGAAGAAACACATCATGGATGTCTTTGCATAGTTTTCTTTTTATTGGCACCTCTCAAATAGTTTTCTTGGTATTATATAAGGTCTCAGCGTAGCAAATTTGATTGTACATTTGCATGGGCCTGCAAGCACAACTATGTTTAATTGTACATATAAATAGGCCCACAAACATGTCTTCTTATTACTAAGAGTCTTAATAGTAAATGGTGTCATTTTTTCAAAGATAAACATGTTTAGTTAAAAACTTCTCTCTAATTTGCAAGTGGATATAGAATCAACATGTCACAATGTCACTAGTAGTAAGTGGATCTCCTTGCATATGCTACATGTGAATGGAAAAAACCATTTAAAAAATCAACAATGGTAGATTAATTATAAATGAACGTTTCTTAACATTCTTAATAGTAAATGGTATCATTTAATAAAAATTGGAGGAAAGTGAAAGAAAATGTATGGCTAAAAAGCATTATCAAGTGGATATAAAAGAAACATGTCACCAATGGTGATGAGTGGCAAGGTACCCCTACACTCAACCATACGAATACGAGCGTTTTCACGCACGATTCAGTCAAACTCCGCAGACGGAATAGTTGTGGCACCTAGACAGTTTTCCTTAGGTTGCAATTCGCTATCTTCCCACCTGGACTAGTATTATATTTGTCATGTATGGTTTAGTCCAAAGTGACGTGTATGATGTGGTTCCTAATCTAATGCTACTCCTAAAGGCAATGAAAAGTAATATTATCTAAGCTAAGAGAGAAAGGGTAAAAGAATCTAATCTAGCCTAAGTACGATGAGCATCCGTTCGTTGATTATCCGTACACATCTTGGACTTCATGCACGACTACCACTGGGATTACCAAGTGTAGATCCTAGGTATGCTACTGGGCTACCAAGTAGTCACACTTAAATGCTCGTAATGAAGCCAGACTCATTCTGTGTTCTAACGTGACTTTAAGGGTGAGAGAGTATTAACTAGGAAAGCAGTAAATAACAATAATTGAATAAATAAAAAAAGTGAATGCTACAATGATGAAGTAATCTTGATCTTTATTGCCGGTCATGTGCATGTCCAAGTACGTCACACTCGAATAAAGGATGTTGTACAATTACATTCACCACATTGCGGGCAGACATGAGAAAAATAATCTATCTCTGGAGGGATCAAACTACTAGAGCTTCGCTACTTCTAACTCCTAATAATGAACAAGGGAGAGCCGCTTCTTATTTATAGACATTGCGGCGGATTGCGATATCGTGTACGCGATATCGCGAGGGATGCGATATCATGGTAGACACGATATCGCATTCCATCATACCCCCACGACTGAATAAAAACTCGTCCTCGAGTTATAGTGATTACACAGTGGATAGGTATGGGATTATTAGATGGGGAAAACAAATGAAATGATGTCGTAGTGTGGGAAGACACAACACACAAAAAAAAATGCTACAACTACAAAAATGTGGAACTCATGTAGTTCCTGGTGGTGGTGGCTCCTCCATGGGCGCTTTCCCTTTGTCTTGTGCTCCAAGCTTTAAAGCTTGATGGCGTTGAAGTATGGCCTAGAGCTTCTCCTCTTCGGTCCAAGGGTCTTGTGTCATCCATGCTAATGTTCTGATATTTGATGGAGTCGGCACTTCCCACGGACAGGGTAGTTGTGGGAACATCTGGTTGGCTTTGACATACCACGCCGCGAACACCTGGCGTTCCTCCTCATAGGCTCTGGCTTTGTTCTTGTATTCGTGAAGGTCCATTAGCTGTTGAGCCAAGTCAGTTGCAACGTCTTTCTATCCTTGGTAGCTTACTTTTACCACCTCAAGTTCAGAATTTGTGACATCTAGTTTCTCAACCAGCTTCTTGTGCTCTGAAAATTCTACTTCATATTTGATGTGGGTGGAAGCTACTTGCTGCTCGAGCTCTGACCTCGGGTGTCCAGCTGTTAACATGACAAGGTTGGCATATCTAAGGTTTGCCAACTCCATGTATTCTGTGGAGTCTTGAATCTGTAGGTCTCGCTTCTTAACTTCTGCTTGGTGGGCAAAGGCATATGTGTCCAATATGGCCCACCAATCAATGTTTTGAGCACTAATAGTGTTGATTTGGGCCTTGGCCATATGGATCTCCTTTTCTAGGATTTTTTTGTACATCCCCACCTGATCACGGATGTGCTCCTTTAGCTTCTCATGTCGTTTAGCCTCATTTTGCCACACGCTTATCTTAATTGCTAACTTTTGGCGAATAGCGCATACCTCCTCCATTGAGAGGGTTCGATTTTCTCTAGCTAAACAACTCACATCTCAGTTGACGTGGATGAATTGTTCTTGTACTTGATGAAAGTGTTCATCAAGAACGTTCTTTTATTTTTCTACAGTGGCCAACCAAAGATTGTCTGCAACCAACTACTTGTTTTCTTCTTCTTAGGGCTTGAGTGC
This sequence comes from Gnetum montanum, assembly GCA_015680685.1. Taxonomy (NCBI): domain Eukaryota; kingdom Viridiplantae; phylum Streptophyta; class Gnetopsida; order Gnetales; family Gnetaceae; genus Gnetum; species Gnetum montanum. The sequence continues at coordinate 11,260 of MNCI01028836.1, read as the reverse complement.
CTTAAGATGCGCATGGGTTTGTGCTTGTGTTGCAGAGGTATCCCAAACAGCCATCTCCTTTTCTTCTACCACCTTCTTATTCTCTGCAATTAACTTTGTTAGCTGCTTGGTTCTAAATTTTTCTAGCTGGTCTACAAGAAAAAATTAGAGAGGATCTCGTTGTACTGCTTGTAAGGCCATGAGCTACTCTTGTAATTTCTACACTTTAGCTTCAGCATGCTCAACCCTTACTTCAGATATGACCAGATTCCCCTTTGTGGAAATGAGGTTTGATTGAATTGCTGTGACATCCTAAGGGATGTTAAACAGGGACGTCATTACTTGCCCTATTTGAAGTAATCTGTCAAGTACATCCTCATGTTCCGCATGAGTCATTGAGGTTCCGATCAAGGTTTGAGAATCTTATGCTCCCGAGAGATCTGCTGGTGGCACAATAGGTACATTGAAGGATTCTTTGATGTGGTCTACGACCACTTTTGTAGCTCCCGTAGCATTCTGGTGTTGCATGACCACCACAGTGGCCCCTTCACCAGTCTCTAATTGCACTTGAAAAGATGCCGTGTTTCCTAAGATCTGTTGTGACCATCTACTATCCCCTCCTCCTGTTTGAATGGATACTTTGCCCCTTGTGCTATCTAATGAAACCGTAGGCTATTTGGCATCATCAATGATGTGGAAGAGGTTTACATCATCACAACTTCCCCAATTGACCGTCTCAGCGATGGCCCTCAAATGGCTCATCGACGGTCTGTAGTCTTGCGGCGGTGGCGGTTGATCCTGGCCTATGCTGGGCCCTGCTTCTTGTTGTTGGTTGAGACTTGTGGTTGGAGGTTGACTGGTTCCAATCACATGTTCTTCTTATTTTGGTCTCAGCTCTTCGCTAGTGCTTTTTCTTGGAGCTGGCGCCTTTAGCAATTTAGCATATGAAGCATTTTGAGCTTTTCGGAGGACATCATTGGTGTATCCCCGAATACCATCACGTCAGCAAAGCTTTCTGATAAGACAAGGTAAAGGAAGCACCATTTTCCCTGTATTTCATTCTTAGAACTGCCTCAAGATCTCCATCAAATATAGATGAGATAGGTTATCATTAACCTTTCTCATCAACACTACACATCCTCTAGCCACATACGTTGATATTCTTTTTAGGCCCTTTGTGGGGAAGAGGTGATATGTTTTGATTTTGAAGTAAACTCTCTCTTTCATTGTCAATTCTCCAAATGCTTTCTCTCTGCCATAAGCCTTCTCCAACCAATCCTTTCGAACATCAGGGTCTGAACGGGTAGATAACCAAGCAACCTGGGGCCCTATATTCAGAAGGTTTAACACTTCCAAAATTGCCTGCTTAGAGAAGTCAACTGTCACACCACAAATATTAACAATGATGCCTTGCTTCCTATGGTGCCAAAACTGGTACATTTCTCCTAGGTACCAGGCACCACTTTCGGAGAGGATAGGCCAAAAGGGAGACCCTTTGACATGATCCCTAACAGCCTTAGGAGAGAACTCTACAAAGGATTCGAAGTTCAACTCCACAATCACTATAGCGAATGTGGACTTCTCATGGATAGCCTGAAACATGAGTTGTTTTCCTGGTTTAGGCACAGCAGCTCCTCCTCCTTTTGCCTGCCCAAACCGTCTGGTAGGAGGTTCATCTTGATGGATACTGAATGATTGCTCCTCTTGTTCTACTTGTTGTTCGGCAGGACCTTGTCCTCCACCTCTCTGAGTTCATTTCTTTCCACCTTGAATAGGACCCTCCTGCTGTGCACGTTTCGGGGCCATCTGCAATCACACGGGCCAAGTGTTAGTAAGGTTGTTTATAGAGTTAAGTTATACCTTATTGCTTGCCTTAATTAAAGATCTTATGTTATCACGTGTGATAGTGCCCGAAATTTTGTAATAATGAGTGTTGTGACTTAGGGAGGTTTCCATTTTAATCTCCCGGTATACTTAAGGTTTATATGATGTTTAGGCACAATTATTCTAAGTAGTTAATTACCCTAATTGATGTACTTTGGGCAATGATAAATTTCAAAAAATTTAGGCACTTTTCAGCAAGTGTCTCTCCCCCAAGACTAAACTGAACACTCCGGGTTCAAGCAAGTTCAAATGGAATAAAAATCGGAGGACTAGTGAGTGAGATCGAGTGAGAAAAGCAAGGGTCATGCAATTGCAAGTCGTAGAGAAAAATTTCAGAAACTCACCCCCATGGAAATGGCAAAATGATGCTAAGTGTGGTGGTGGGGATACCTATTTATAATTAAATGGGACACGATATTGTGTACGATACATCGCGTACGCGATATCACGTGGGATGCGATATCATGTACGCAATATCTCGTCCCTAGTGATGTGAGACACCAAGGAAATACGGAAGTTTTAAAGAATTTTCTTGAAATTGATGTTGAATATTGAGGACATTGGTAATTATTAAGATGTTCTAGGGTAATTTCATTAATTCGAGAGGCACCATTAATGATAATGATGTGAAATTTAGCAACAAAAACTTGGTGGTTAAGAAAAAGGGAATGTAATGATACATTGGAACGTTAAAATTTAGAGGGATAATAGTAGGGAAAGAAAATCAATTGAAAATTAAGCTGAGGATAAAAAATTATGTGTGTGAGCTATGTCATAAATGAAGATTACAAAAGATTACACAAGTGGATCCTCCCCAAAGCAGGTTCTTACCTATAATGCCCTTGTGTAACCACACTTAAAGTGTCCGTGGGCACTAGAAGGGTTAAATGTAATCCACACTAACTCCACAAAACACACATGTAAATATCACTGGAATGAGATGAAAAATCTATGCTACATGAGACATGAGCTATAATTACACGAATAGTGAGATGAGGCAAACTATAGAAAGGGACCGTAGAGATTGGGACATGAGGCAACTGACCCAGGGCACAATGAATCCTGCGTGTAAAGCATGATTAAGGTGTCATTAACCCATCATTCCAAGATCAGAACCAAGTCCATTCCTCTAATCAGTGACATCACATTGTTTCATCTCCTTGATGAGCAACTATGAAAGTACCATAAGAGTAAGGCATACGATCAATTGACGTTTTATGCAAGGGAGGAGTGATTTTTGTTTTAGGGCACTTTATTTTTCTTTTTCTTTTTTTCTTTGAAATACTGAATCTAGAGAAATCGACAACCTTCAGGCATGGGTGCATGTCTTTCCAGTGGGACCCCCTAGAATAGCGTTTGATTTTTGAGTGCCCTTTTGATTACTCTTACTCCCATTTTTCATTAGATCTACAAGGATCTTAGTACAACCACATTGCACGATAACTCCCACAGACGTCACCAAAGAGAATCCACATGTCCCCTTGATGTCACGCCCTTATCATTTCCTCTTGGTCCATCCTTCTTCATTCTAGGTACAATGAACACAAAATTAATTTTAAGTTTGAAGAATTTCAAGAATATCACTGTACCCTCGAAAAAAACCTCTTTATTTGTAGAATGGATGAGTGGGTGCAATGGGCTCACTGTTCCAAATAATTGATCACTCATGACTTAATAACATAGAACACACCTCAACCAATGATCCACATGAGTGTTTTATTCATAGATGAGATTACTTATAAAAACAGAAGAAGACAAAAAACACAAAAAGATAAAAAGATAAAACAAAAAGTTGAAAAATGAAAAACTGGAAAATAAGAAGTTGTAAAATTAAAGAAAATGAAAAAATATTTATTAATCCTACTTGTTATTAAAATGGGGGTTATCCCCCATAACTAAACAGCTGAGCATGGCAAGGATTAATGAATGAAGGACGAGGATCCTTGCATGTTGAAAGTATTGGAATTGGTCCATACTTAACCCCTTGGGGTCCACACACTTGATTATAGTAAGCATAGTGGGGCACTTTATACAATGTAGTTCCCGGATAACAAGTTGACCCACTATGATGTTTGGGACCGTTAGATGGCATGCAAGGATTAGGATGGTGCCTCCCATGGTTGTGTTCATTGGGTCGTATGGTTGTTGGAGCGTTAGTTGGTGGACCTGATGAAGTTACATGAGGCATTAGGTTTGAAGGTAAGGGTGCACCACCATGTGGAACTTGTGCTGGGTTGGAAGATGCAGTGGCCTTGGAATTGTGTTGTCCCCTCTTATGGCCATGTTTAAAGAAAGGACGCTTTTGATGTTGAGGAGGCCTTGCACCGCTGTTAGTAGCAGTAGCACAAGTGTTGTTTGTGGGTTGTTGTTGTGGTGCAAGCACCTTAGGAACAGTTGGTGGTGATGTATAAGGGGGGAAAGGATGAGGATGTTGAAAGTTAGGAGGAGTATAAGGTGCACAAGGTGGTGGTTGTGTTGGAGGCATGGGTTGATAGTATTGAGGAGAATGATACTATGGTGAGATAAAGTGTGTTGGCCTAGTTGCAGAAATAGGATGTTTAACTTAATAAGCGTTTGGGTTCGGATGATATGAAGGGTGTCTCCAGTCTAAGGGTGGTCTCCCCATGACTGGGATTGTTGCCACTATGATCGAACACAGTATCTCTATACAAACTCTGGATGTAACGTGTTTCCCCAATGCTCATGTAAGTGTAACAATATTGGGTAGTGGCCCTTGGGGTGATCATACAGGCATATGTTGCATTCGTACGTATGATTAGCGATTGAGCTCTTATTTTCCTTATCCCTCCTTTTCGATTGTCCACTATTTCGTCCTGCTTCTTGGGTTGTCAAAACTCTATCTCCAATGATGTTGATATATTCTCCACATTTTTGATTCATCCATTCCAACATCTTATTGATCTTTGCCTCAGCTTGTTCTAATGTTTGTTGTATTGGCAAAGATGATGTTTCCACCTTGAGATTAGTTTATTTCTCCTTTTTATGATTAT
>MNCI01028834.1:694494-708610 GCA_015680685.1 Gnetum montanum | reverse complement strand
GATATTTTTGATATTTTAAACTTGACCTTTCATTTGAATAAGCAAGATAAAGGGACATATATTGTATTTTAATTTTATATTATACCAAGGCCACTTGTCAATTGCAACCGTTTTTATCTCTTTTGTGGTTGAAACCACCTAAAATTGTTGTAACTTACCTAACTTGTTGGGCAAGTAACCTCCTAACTTGTTGGGCAAGGAATTCTCTAATTGGTTAGTCAAGTTACTTGAGAGAAAAGTTAGGAGAGATATTTTTGAATATGTAACTTCCCTACCTACCTTGGAATCCTATAAATAGGCTTCAAGGGTCAAGGAAAAAAAACAAAGGAAGGATCAACACACTTGAAGAAACAGACATCACATCAAGGAGCCTCATCATCACACTTGGAAGATTTGTAAAGAAGATTGTTTGCAAGATGGCTTGCTAGAATAAAGATTTCAGCCTCTTTGTTATGGTCCTGTGAGTTGTGCATTTCATTTTTTGTTTTGTTTAAATTGCTTAGCTAGTGGTTTAGATAGTATCATCCTTGGCAAGTAATTTTGGGATTTTTAGATTGCTTTTATTGTTCTTGTTGCCCGATGGAAATTTCTGTTAAAATTTTGCCATAGAAGTGCTAGTGAATGAAAGCCTTAAGAGCATTTTAGTAGTAAATTTCGTTATTGTGCAACGTTTGGGAACTACTATTGGGTTGTTGGAAGAGAGCCTCTGTTTGTAGTCACGCCGTGGAACAATTTAGTAGCCGAGAGGGTTCAGAAAATCTTTGGTATTTTGATGGCACCAGAATAGCTTCTTTATCTTTAAAGTGATGATCCGTGTTATTTCAATCAGAAATTGTCAAGTCTTTTAAAGGTTCTGTTTGAATGCAATCGATGGCATCTATTGTCTAGTCAAAGTGGAGTCTCGTACGTGGTAGTTTACGCAGCGATTTTTGGTAGCACAATAGGATTGTCTTGAAGATATTGCTTGGTTGAGCCTTGGAAGTTTGAACAATTCGTAGATATTGAATTTGGAATAACTTTATTGCGAAGTGTTTACTCGTGTCATTTTACCTTGCTTAAATATTTGAGGTCCACACAAATCTGCTTTCTTTTCTTTTCTGTCTATTTCCATTGAATCTTGCTCTATTTCTAGTTTTCTTGTGGAACTATATCTCTCTCTGGGGAAAATTAGGAGTAGATTTGCGGAGTTGTGCTCAAATGTTTATGCAAAATTTTATTTGTTACAAGCAGGTATTATAGGGACCGCGTAGACTAGGTAGTTTGAACAAAATAGGAAACTTTCAATAACTCACAGTACTGGACAAAGTTGGCTGAATCTCTTTAAAGTAAAGTCATTTGTAGTTCACACACAACGAAATTGTCACATTTCATACAACCGCACGCCGCAACAGCACACACACATACTCACATTAACCACTGAGTTATTTGGAGGTATCTGGGCCTTGGTGTTTCTAGAGACTAGCAGGCACCTAAATCCTGTTCGAGGACACTCGTTGGCGGTCGCGTCCCAAACGGTCGCCAACACTATGATCATAAATATAACCCATGATGAGCTATTAAGCATAATATTTTTTCCCTTTGGATACCTTCCTTTGTTAGATCAAGTTATGTTGATAATTTAGATGTAGAAATTTTATCACTTAAGTTCTTATTTCATGGTCACAGGCTTGTGATCTTATTTTTTTATTATTTTATTTCCATCGAATGGTGTTCATTTATTGATATTAACCGTTTATGTTTAATATCTTAATATTATTTTAGTATCTTACTCATGAATAGTTAGAAAAAGTTTCTATGAAAAAACTAAGGTTCATGGCCCCCACAACATAAAACATGGCTCCAACAACTTAGGGATCGAAAAATAGGCGAATTTGGTTAAGTAGTTTAAATTTAGAGCTATTGGAATGTTCAGTGGCTTTAAAAAATTGCAAAAACTCCTCTATTGCTTTGAGAAAATGATGTAAAATAAGCTTAGTGTCATGCATATTTATAAGCTTTTATGCTACATCAACTCATCTAGCTACATTGATGAGGTTGCATCGATGTAGTAGCTATTCTTAATCATATTTTTGCTTGGAAAAATGGAGGAATTTCAAATAAGTTTGGAAACAAAACAAGAGCCAAATGAAAGCCAAAAAATATGTAGGATAATGGAGACAACATAAAAAAGATAATGTTTGACAAACTGGAAGATATTAAAGTGTAGTTGATGGGTTTTTAGAGGATGTTCTAATGCCAAATAAAGAAAAACTAAATATTGTAAGGCTATCAAGATGATTGATCACATACGAAGCCCATGGTTAGAGGTTTTAACTTAAGGTAGACTAAAGGAAATGCAAGTGGATCCTTTCCAAAGTAGGTATATGCCTATGATGCCCTTACATACCTTCATTACAAGAAGTTCATGGGCACCAAGGATGATGAATGGTTGTTTTGAGATAAATTCCATACATATTTGAGGAATTATCCTAGGGTTATGCTATCTAGAAAACAAAACACATCAATTTACTAGGATATGAGGCACTAAAATGGTAGAAAATGGGATGAGTAGATGGTAGAGACGATGAATGATGGATGGATAATCCACATCTTGGTTACATGAGATTTTGGTAAAAAATGTGATTACAATGATTTGATACTGGTCCATTTCAAGTCTATACTAATTCCATTTAATTCACAATGACTTTGCATTAACATATTCCTCCCATTGATCATCAAGAGTTCCTAACAACCCTAAAGGATAATCATCACTCCAAGAGAAGAAAAAAGAAGAAGAAGGAAGTAGGTAGGACCTTAGTTAGATGGATGTCTTTATGAATGAGTAACACGTCTTTCAAGCTTCATAGCTAGTGCTTATAGCTCATTATTATGTCTAAGGGATATGCTTTGAATTCCCATCATTGTTATGTATTTGTTTTTTTTTTCATTTATTTTCGAGAACCATACCATGCAAAGATATGCTTCCCTTTTACAGTCGACAATAGGAGTGATGATATACTAGTGGAAAATCATAAAACTTAAGGAAGCTGAGAGAAGAATACAAAAATCTTCTTAAGGTCACATCCTTTTCCATTTCCACATGGTTGTGTTCATTGGATAATGAGATCATTTATTACTTTAAGTTGTAATGTACAAGAACCTTGATGCTTCCATGTTACAAAGTTCCCATGGAGAAAATGGAATGGATGGATATCATGAATTCACTACTTGATACCAGCAGAGAATTCATAGATTATTAGTAGAGAACATAATCTAAGGATAACATTTGACCTTTTGGTTAATTAATCATAACATTGATAGTTACAAGGAATAAATTTCCAAAATTTTTAGAAGTAATGGAAAAATCAAAGATTTCCAACAAGATTGAATGAAATTAACAAAGAAGAAAAGGGAATAAAGGGAAATATATAAAATAATTCATAAAATATCAAGAAGATAGAAAATATATAAATAATGTTGCAAAAAAAAAGCTTACAAATAAAATATTTCTCATCAAGCTTTTATAATGAATGGCCATCTCTCCTACAACTAAGTTGAGAGTTGGAGATTTGAAAAATAGAGCATGCTTGTTCTTGCATAATGGTGTTAGTACTAGTAGTGGTTACTTGTAAATTCATAAATGGTTTGAGTTACCAGTGTTGCAATTAGAAAAATTGATTGCTAGAAAAATTGAGAGATTCAACATAGTAGCCTCAACTTCAAATCCCTAGGGCCTTCAAAAAATGAAATTTGAGGTGCCCTAGGTGGTCTAATAGATCATCGAGGGACTTGCAAAATGTAAAGGGTAGCTGGGGGGGGGGTGTAGTTTGAGAAAATAAAATGCAAAAATCACAAATCTAAAAAATAGAAAGAAAATGCATATTGCACATAAAAGAAAACTTTAAAAAATTTATTTAAAATAATAAAGAAATGCCTGTGAGAGAGCAAAGGATGGTTCACTAGGGTAGGAGTTCAAAGCCCATTGAAGCTGATGTGATCTACTCCATGATCTAGGTGCTAAGCCACTCCTAGTGCTTTCAAACCTCCTTTTTTGCAAACTATAGATCTGCAACTTGGATCACTATTGGGGGATGTGAAGAGTGGAAAATTTATCTACAAAATTACTCCACACTGGGAGCTGGGGATCCTAGAAATATAATGTTAAAACCAGAAATCCACAAGTCTCAAGGAGTTACCAAAGGGTGGTAATAAGGTTGTAGGGGTTCCATGTTGGTAGGCTCTAAGAAGCTTTATTTCTACAAGGTTGTAAGAGCTCTTGGAGACCAAAATTGCTATGTGCTTAAAAATGACAAAGAACAGAACCTAAAAACGGTGTTGAGGTTTTGGTTTTCTAGGTTTTTAGCCATGATTTTTGCTACAAATTGGTTGATAGATTGGCTACAAATTGTTGTAAATTTCTGCCTCATACACATGATATTGGTAACCAAATTTGGGGGGTTACCATATATAGTAAGTTCCAAAACCCCATGGCCATTTAATTTACTATAAATAGTAATGAGGGCACACCTTCTATGTTGGAGGTAGATCTTCCACATTGAGCCTTCTTCCATCCTTATTGAACTGTTTGGTTAACCTTAAAGTCATTGGAGCATAGAAATCTTGCTCATGTTGCTTTCATGCTAGGGGTGGATGTTCCACATTAGGGGGAAACTTCCACATTGAGAGGAGAAGATTTCCACACTATGCATGTAATCTCCATGCTAGGGGAGGTAAAGTTTCCACACTAAGGGGGAAACCCCTATCCCTTCACACTAAGGGTAGTTGAGATTCATCTTCCTGTAGGTGTTTCCAATGTAGAAAAGTGTATACCCCTCATAAACCCATGAAATTTCCATTTTTGGCATCTTGAAAGGAATTTGTAACCTTCCCAAGCCCATGTATAGACAGTAGGTGACATTTTCCACTTGGGAAATGAGACTTTGACCACTCACAAGGCATTTTCAGCTCCAAAAGTATGAAACATGTGAGATTGCCCCCATATTCATATTTATAATAAATTTTTACCTTGGGTTTCATGGGGTGAAGGCTACATGATGAAAATTAGTGATAACTTGAAAATCTTCATGATGTTTCAATGGCCCCTCTTTGTTGATGTCAGAAGGATTGAGCCAAGAGGAACCAAAAAGAACACAAAACACCATTGCAGGTCCACCACTGACACTCCATCTCCATGCTTGATCTATTTATGTTGAACCATGTTGAAGAGTGCTTGTGATGATGGGATAAGGCTATGATGAAGAAATGGTAACAAGGATATGGTTATAAAGGCTAACAATGCATAACAAGTGTTGTCCTCATGGCTATAGTGTGACGCTAATGGATTTGAAGTGTTGGTTTCTTGGCAAATGCATTTAAGGATCCAATTACTTTGCTCTAAGGTTACATTGGATTCTTAGTAATTTGTTTTCCCTTCTCTTTTTTTCTTGTATGGGGTGAGCCCTTCAGTGGATCTCATTGCCAATGATGATTTAACATGGTTGTCCCATTGAGTGAGTTACATTATACTTAATGGATTTGAGAATGGAGTATGATAAAGAGATATCATATGACTATAGTGCATGAGTGGCAAACATAGGTTAACATTATTGCTCAAGGCATGAAGGGTCATAATGAAGCTATGGGGCTAGGCTCAAGAAGTAGTGTTAGATGGTGGATAATGGTACAAGCATGCTTGACATAGCAGGATAAACTCACTAAATCATGCACATTGAGATTACTTGATGACTTGCTACTATAATGAGTGGCATCTTTACGATGATCCTAGGATTCATCCTACAAACACAACTCCAAGAGGATAAGAAAACCAAGTAAACTAAGCATGTTATAACATTACAATGCATGTAGGCCACATGAAATAATAAGGCCAAGCTACCTAGGTCATTAATGTTGCTAGTTTAAGGCCATGGTAAACCATGGTACCAGTTTAATGCCTTGGAAGGTCATGGTGTTAGCTTAAGTACTTGGTAGGATATGATGTTAGTTTAAGGCCATAGATGATCATGGTTTCAGTTTAAGGCCTCGAAGGGCTGTGGTGTCACTAGTTTTAGGCCCTAGTAGGCCATGTTGCCAAGTTTTGGCACTGATAGGCCATTGAAAGTAGGCTTGCTTGTTGATGATCTATGGCTACATGTAATTATGGATTTGGATAAGAATAATTGACTAAATTATCTAACTTATTTCCATCCATGTTGAAAATCTTGAATGCTTCATTATCATAGGATCTATTGATAAGGAAGGACCCTTCTCAATTGGCCAAGAATTTATTTGCATGCCCATGGATGACTTTGAGGACCAAGTCATTCTTCTTGATCTTATGTTTGGTCAAGTGATGGTGGTGTTGCTATTTGTGCCTCTCTTAATAATGCTAGACATGAGGAAGTACTTGAATGCATTGCTTCTCCATCAAGTCTAGGTATGCTATCTATAACTTCTTACCTTGCTCATTGGTGATGAATTCAATCAGGGCCACCTAAAGCAATGTACATGCAATTCAAGAGGTAAAATAGCTTCAAAATCATAAACGAAGATAAAGGGTGTTACACCAGCTGTCATACAATAGGTTGTATGATAGGCCCAAAGTGCATGAACAAGCTACTCATTCCATTTGTGCTTGATATTATTGAGCATTTTCTAAAGCAAGTTGATGATGAAATCATTGCTTACTTTGGCATATCCATTGGCTTGAGGGTAATAATGCAATGAAAAGGAATGCTTAATACGTAGGTCATGATAGAAATCCTTTGTTTCTTGGCTACTAAATTATGGTTCATTATCTATAACTATGGTCATGGTTATGTCAAAATAGGAAAAAATGTTATCCAAGATAAATTTATAGACTTATTTGAATGTAGTCTTCCTTAGGAAAATAACTTCAGCCTACTTGGTAAAGTATTTTGTTATAGTGATGATGAAGCTATGTCCTACCAAAGACTTAGGTGTTATATGTCCAATGATATCCAATTCCCATCATTAAAATAACCATGTTATCCAAGTGGTATGCAACTTAGTCGATGACACATGTATCAAGTTGCTATGCTATTGGGACATATCTCATCACTTAACCTTCTACATGTAGTTATTTTTCATATAGGGCCAGTAATAGCCTAATTGCTTGATCTTAATGTTCATAGCTCTAGGTCATATATGTCCCCCACAAATATCCTCATGAACCTCCTCTAGGACTCTTCTAGCTTCAATTTTACCAAAGCACTTTAGTAATATGCCATCATAGGACCATCGACATAATGTGTTATCACCTATGATGACATACTACTTCGATCATTTATGTACAGTAGTCTTTTGAGTAGTAGTTAGGCCTTGTAAGGATTCACCATGGAAAAGATAAAATTTGATATCATCATCCCACTCCCTAGTAGGAGTAGTATGAATAAAGGCCACAAAGGTATCCTCAACATTCTGCATGATGCAAATAGCATAGTCCACAGTAAAGATGGGCAACTTACTAAAAACATCCGACATCACACTAAGGGCTAACATTGCAATGGCATCGGCTACGACATTTTCATTTTGGGGTATGTGATGGATATCAATGTCTATGAATTATGGTAATAATTACTTCCCTAGGTTACAATAAGGTTTTAGATATTTGTCTTAACATGCATAGACTTCGATTATATGGTTAATCACAAGTTGTAAATCACCTTTGATTATTAAGGTTCTAATTCCTAGATCACAAGCTACCATCATACCTCTGATCAAAACCTCATACTCTACTATGTTATTGGTAAATGAGAACTCAAAACGATAGGTGAAGTGTTAGATTTCACCAAATGGGAACATTATGATGGTAGTGATATTAGCCCCATGGGTAGTTGAAGTTTGGTCAAAGTGCGTGATGGCCTCATAACCCTTAGGCACTTGGCTAAAAATGTTAATGTGCTTATCAGGGGACTCAACATCTCTAGCTTCTTGATCATAAAAAGGTAAAATTGTGAGTTATACATATATAACTTGACTTTTTGTTGAGGATTGAGAGATGTACTGAAGGTTAAACTCCACTTTTATGGCTTTCCATAGGGCTATACAACTACTTTTGTAGATGTTGATCATTATGGCTCTAAGCATGTTATCTTTGCAAATGACATTGACTTGGATTATGAAGAGGTAATGTATCCACTTCCTCAATGAGAATACTAGTGCCAAATAATACCTTTTCACTTTAGATTATCAGTTCTCATGGAAAACCAATGCATGGCTAAGGTAGTGCATGGGCATCTCTGCTCCATCATCACATTTTTGATAAAGTAGAGAGGCAATGAATGTGTTGAAGATGATAAGGTAGATGTAAAATTGTTTATCCTCTTGTGGAGGATAGACTATTAGTAGTTATGCCTACTCTTGATTAGGTTTTCAAAGGCCTCTTATCATTGAGTTATCCACTCATAGTGAACCCCTCTCTTAAGCAAGTGCTACATGGGTTGTAACTTATTCATAAGCCTAGTGATAAACCTACAAATAAATTGCAATATTTCTTGTAATCTTTGAAGCTTATTAAGGTTTTTAGGTGTTGCTAATTTGGCTATGGCCTTAATCATATCATGATTGACATGTATCTTTGCCCCAAATACTACAAAGCTAAGCATCTTACTAGTCTTGACATAAAAAATTCACTTTTTAGAATTAATCGTAAGTTTGAACTTGAAGCATCATTTAAGCACAAGGATTGGATCACTAGCATGGTCATTGGCCACTCTGAACTTAACAACTATATCATCTATGTAATCGATAAGAAAACCTAGCATGTAATCATTGAAGATATAGGTCATGGCTCATTGATAGGTTGCTTCTATATTCTTAAGGTCAAAGGGCATCATAGTGTAGAAAAAGGTACCCTAAGGGATCATGAAGGCCATGCTAAGGTGGTGATAAAGATTGATCCTAATTTCATTATATCCTAAGAATCCATCCAGAAAGGATAATAGGACATGTCTAGCTATAGTATCAATAAGTTGGTCAATACTAGACAAAGGAAAGTCATCTTTGATAGTGGATTTATTTAGGTCTCAAAAATTAATGCAAATATGGGTACTTCCATTTTTCTTAGGGACTAACACTATGTTGGGCACCCATTTTTCATAGTTGATAGCCCTAATGAAATGATCTTGGTAGAGTTTTGAGATCTCATTATGAACTACCAAGGTGAAATCAGGTCTAATGCTGTGCACTTTTTTGCTTAAATGGTCTAATGCTAGGCTTTAGTATGATGTTCTATTGTACTAAGTGTGGGTCTACACATGGAATATCTTCATATGACTAGGCAAAGGCCTCAATCTTGTCTTGTAGGGCCTTGGTGATGTCTTGAGCCTATTGAGGTTCCAATGAGGAACTTAGTTTAAGGGTTTTCTCCTCACCATTGTGTGCTGTGATAGAAACCTCAACTAGAGAATCTTTGGTTATGTCACTTGTCTCTAATTCAAGGGTATTGACTAGATTTTAAGGCCGTTATAGACGTTTCTCTATCAATACTATGTGATCAAAAAGACTCTCAAGATCAAGATCTAGGCAATCAAGGTCAATATACCATTCTACATCATCATGAGGTCCATGTAGACACAAAGGTAAATTGATCTACTCCTAGGTACTCATACTTTAGTCTTGCATGTCAACCAAATGCATATTAACTGGCACCTGGGTAAAAGTGAATAAACAATGCTAAAATGTTATAAAATTATGCAAAGACATTCTATTCTAATGAAAACAAGATCATCTAAGGCTATAAATAGGGTAAAAGAAAGCAAAGTGCAATAAGGGCCAAATAAAGGTCAAACAAAGGAAAGTATGAGAAATAAGGCTACATATGATTAACAAGGATCATAGTTTTGCTAGTTTTAACTCTTAGTGGGCCATGATGTCAACTTAAGGCTATAGCAGGCCATGGTCACATGGTGCTAAATGGTGGAAAGGGAAGGTCCAACCCCATTATTTAGTACCAATAAAAGGCTAAACAAGGTCATATAGGGCTACAATAAGGCAAATAAAGAAAATATAATACATAAATGCCATTCTAGGTCAAGAAAGTTAACAATGCTAGACAAGCCTAACAAAAAATTAAAACATCATGTAACAAGGCAAAATTAGGCAAAACAAATTACATTTGGTGAAACTTGACTAATATAGGTCAAGAAGGTTATGGTCTGCCAATTTTAGGCCTTGGAAATCTATGGGCTATGCCAACAAGGGTCATGGATAAGTTTGGACATTAATCAAGGTTGTTTCTTGGCTGTTTGGACCCCAAATCAAGGGTTTTGAGGCTTACATGCTAGGCCACACTATTTCCATGTTGGCCAATGTGGAAGGAGGGATCCTTAGCATGGAAACTAAGGAAGGTATGTTTTGGGACATCCAAAGATCTAAACTTAAAGTTCCAAGGCCTTCCTAAGGTAGTACAAGGTTAGATCTATCAACATTAGGCACTTTGGAGATTGGTAAAGGCCAAAATGTAGCTCTTGAAGCTTAAGCCCCTTGTTTCCATGTTGTCCAGCATGGAAGGAAGGGGAATTAGTGTGTAAAATCAAGATTTAACTAAAAATAGGATCAAACAAGGTCAAATTGTTAGATAGGACCTAGATCTATGAGTTGTGCATCCCCTTACTTCATTTCGAGATCATTCGAGTTAGTTTTGAGTGCTAAAAAAGGTTGAAATTGCTTACATTTTGCATATCATCCCTAGTATGGAAGAATGAAAGGACACTTGTGTCATGATTTTGAGGTGTTTTGGGAGCACATCAACCAGGTTTCTAGGCTCTAAGGATTGTAGATCATGATTTTCCATGTTGCTGGCTAATTTTCATCATATTTGGAGGTCATTTAAGGGCACCTAAGGTTTCATCCTATTATTTTCATGCTAGAGCAGTTGTTCCAACATCACAAATTTTAGGGAATAAGTTTTAAAGATCAAATTAAAGTCAACTAAGCATAATCTCAAGGCTATGAGGTACTAAGCTTCTCTAGCATAGATTTTTGGTCTCCAGAAGTGTCATCTCTCCACCAAAAGTGGAAAAGTAGCTTTAATCCCTATTTTTGTGCTACCCAGCATGGAAGGAGCCTTCTCTAGTATGTATGAAATAATAATCCTAGATCTAGGCTAATTTGAATCACAATAGACTATGCATGTTAGCTCTTAGAGTTACTAGGGTCAAGTGCCAGGGTCTTAGATCAAAATTTATAATCTTTGGGTGTTCCTAAGTGGTTTTTGGGCTTTCCACATTTTTTCACACTAAGGATGCAGTGCCCAGCATGGATCCAGTTTTGGAGATTAAGGAGAATAGTTTTTTGATCATTTGGTATTAGTTTTGTAGGATTTGAGGGCTCTGGAAGGTGCAATCATGATCTTAGGGTACATGCAAGGCTATAGGGTGTATGCTTCAGGTATCTAAGGTTCATCTTTGAATCCCCCCAAAAATTTCCCTAATTCCACACTAGCTAGCATGGAAGAGGTACCTCCTAGTGTGGAAGAACCAAGATACTTTGAATTTTGCTATTTGCTATTACTTTTGGCCATGCATGTAGGTTTCCAGAGTTGCTAGTATCGATTGTTGATACCTAGGCTCAAAACTTGATTGTTTCAATGGTTGTTAGGTGGTTTTTAATATTTTCCATTTTCTTCCATGTTGGGGTTTCTATGATCAACATTGAATATCAAGGAAGCTATCTTTTTGGCTATCTATGGTCAATTTTCGGGAGTCTAAGTGTTTTGGGATGTACAAACATGGTTACAAGATGCACACAAGGCTTTCTGGTGTCCATTTGAGATATCTAAGAGCTATTTTTGAGTTCCCCCAAAGTTCCCTTCTTTTTTCCATGCAAGCTAGCATGGAAGAGGTGGTTACTAGTGTGGAACAATCAAGGGACTTTACTTTTTACTAGTTTTTATTAGTTTTGGCTATGCATATGTGTCCACAAGGTTTCCAGTGTTGATTGTCAATGCCTAGAGTCAAAATCTAGTTATTTTGAGGGTTGTGAGAGGGTTTTTAGGATTCCCCCCTTCATCCACATTAGAGCTAGGATTCTTAATGTGAATGGGATCCTCCTTAGTTTGGATAATATAAGGGAGGCAAGTTTGGATTGTTATAGGTGACTTTAGAAATAGTTGGGTTGCTTCTTGAAGTTAGTCTTCATGCAGACTTCAACAAGTTTTGGTTTTTCTCATTCCACCAATGTAGGGACTAGAATGCTTAACATGGATGAGATTTTTCCCAACATGGAAGAATTTTAGGGGTTTGATTTTGTTGATTTTTTTAGCATTCTATTGACTTTTGGAGAGGTTATCAAGGTTTTGGTGTTATTATAAGATAATTTGACATTGTTTTCATGCATCTAGGATCCTCCATTGATCTTCCTAGCCACATCTAGCTTCTTTTCATGCTAGGTATAATGGAAGAGATCTCCACCACTGTGGAAGAACTAAGAATGTTAGATCTAGGCTAGTTTGATATCCAATCAACAAAACATGTCAACCTTCAAGTTTTCTAGTGTTGACAATTGATGCTTGGTATTAAGATTCACTAGTTTGGAGGATCCTAGATGCCTCATGTAATCACCCCCCTTCTTCCACACTAGGCATGATGAAAATAGCATGGATGAGATGGGAATGACATTTTTGTACCATTTTTAACTACTTTTGGAACATTCAAAAGCTCCAAAGGGTTTTGGCAAGGCCTAGGGATCACTATAGTAGGTTATTTAGTTATTTTAGGTCATAACTTAGGTTTCTTGCATACCCCCTAGGTTTCCATACTAGTTCCACCCTTGGAAATGTGGAGGGGGAATTCACCAACATGGAAAAAGCTATGAGTGCAAAATTGACTTGTTCTAAGGTCATTTTATTCTACCAAAGGTTGTGAGGGAGTACTAGGCTTTGAAAAATGGCTACTAGGTGGTTGATTTAGGAAATTTTGGTTATTCCCCCATCCAGCCATGCTAGGGCTAGGATGTTCAATGTTGATGAGTCATTTCCCTATTTGGAACCAAAAAATCCCAAGGTTTCTAGTGTTTTTGACTTGATTTGTTGATGTTTTGAGGTTGTTGAGGGTGCCTAGAGGGAATCTAGGTCATGTGGGCTTACTCTAGGGGTCAAACTTAGAATAGATGGGTGTTGGAGGCTAATAATGGATGTTACCCTTCTTCTTTCATGCCAGGTAGTGTTTCCCAAGCATGGAAACCCAAGATGCCTAGTTTTATTTAGGCCTAAATCCCTATTGGAGCTTGGGGTTAAGAAAGGTAGTTTATAACTGGTAAAAATGTTAAGAAAGTAAGCTTTATGGGTTTTAAGAGGTGGGAGGCATGTATCCACACTATGCATGGTATATCTAGCATGGATGCATGGGAGTTAAGGTTTGGACATGGTTTTAGTTATCCAAGTGATTAAAACCCAATGTTGATGTAGTTTCTTAGCTAAGAGTGAAGGCATATGGTGGGGCCTACTACCCAAAATTTAAAACCTTGAAAAGTAAATTTTTTGTTGTAGGCCCCACCAAGAATGGTTATTTCCCATCAATCCCAGAATGGAAAAGACTTTCTTCCCTTTGCACTTTAGTGCACTTGGATTTATGATAAACTAAATTGGCAACTAGGGTTGAGAGATGGGTGTTTAGGTCTAGATTAAGTTTTTGTTATCAAAGATTACAAGTTTCAACCACAATATTCATTCCCAGTAAATAGCATAGTGGAGAAGATCCCAAGAAAATATTTTTGTAGCCAACACAACCCATCCTTAGTGTGGAGGTAGTAGATCTTCCTTGTAGCTGTTGATACATTTCTTGCATTTTATGACGCAGTGTTGGTTGATTTGATACTTAATTTAGTTCACAATTTTTTTAAAAAATATATAATAATAAGCAAAGAAAAGCCAATTGAAAAATATATTCTATTAAAAGTATGAGCATGAAATGTCTCATATTAGGATTATTGTGAAGGAATTTAAAAATTATCAAGTAGTAGTAGGATGAGAACCTAGTGCTTGCAGATTCACTATTCAAGGAAAAAATCAAAAAGTTTTAGAACTACATAATGTCAACAAAATTAGTAGCTAAGAGATTCAAAAATTCTTAGTTTTAGATTATGTAGGAGTACAATAAGATAGTTTACTAATTGCTAT